>LOJH01007404.1:8556-43727 GCA_001685095.1 Ellobius talpinus
TGTGTGTGTGTGTGTGTGTGTGTGTGTGTGCGTGCGTGCGTGTGTGTGTGTGTGAATACCTGGATGTGTAGGTGCACTTGAACATGCCTGCATAAATGGACACAAAGCGTCAATGTTGGATATCTTCATAACTAAAAGTTTCTGCTTTAGTTTTTGAGACAGAGTCTCTCATATTTCTCAATGACCTTGGAACTCACCATTTCAGGTAGGCGAGTCAGCCACGAGCCTTTGGGAAGCATCTGTCTACACCCTGGCAGCACTGTGGTCACAGATGCACTTCACCACACCTGGCATTTACGTGAGTGTAGGGAATCAAGCTCAGTGCTGCATACTTGAACAAATAACCAAGTCATCTTCTCAGTCCCATTAACTTTATTTTCAATCAGTTAACCAGGCACCCAAGTTGAGATCATACAGTATGTAAAACTGGCAGTATTTAGAGTGATGCCTGTGTAGTATTAAGTTCTAGGAAAAAGGTAATTTCGATGTGGGACCAGGGATTTGGTTGCAATTGACTTAGTGCAATTGTTGGGAAATTTTATTATAGAGTAATGAAGACTTGGCAGCCTATTTAGGTTTAGAAAGTTGTTTTGTACTCCATAATAGTTTTGTATACTTCTTAAACTCCTTAAAGCCTCAAGGTGGTATGGGGTTTTATGTAGTATGTTAAATTTATTTCCAGGGGAAAAAAATGAGCTTTGCATAGTTTATAATGAGCTTAATTAAGTGAGTCTCTTGTCACCCTGTTTAGACAATCAAGGTAAATATCTTTTCCTTAGCTAGCAAAACTCACCATGAATAATGTCTCATAATAAACAATGCTTGTGATTTTTAATTACAAAATAAGATAATAGGTATATAATAATATTTATATAATTAATTCTTCTCAAATGATGTTTCATTTATTTCAAAGTTTTTTGTGTGGTAATGGCACTCTCCCAGTTTATACTGATATAGTTTGGAGGACATCTTGTTTCTCAGTACACCATGGCAACTATCTTGAAATTTACCAATCTTCTACCCTAAGTTTGTCATGCAGAATGATTTGGCAAGACTGATGCTGTGGTCTTGAGCCAGTCAACGTTTCTGTGACTCGTTCTCCTCTTAGTTGAATAATAGCAATACTAGCATGTACTTTGTAGAGCCAATCATGAAGTTTAAATGAGGTATTGCATACACAAAGATTTTATAATACAAAGAGTCACAAGAACCTATTAGAAGATCAATGAATATTAGTTATCATTGTTCTTCTAATGTTTGAGTTAGAACTCAAGTTAGAACTAATTTTTTTGAACAAATCTCTTGAGCCATGGTAATATCCTAGGTTTTAGAAGTGAAATAAGTTTGGGGTTCTTTCTTCCCACCTAAACTCTGCCCCATCTGGATTCAAGCACAAAGTGTGGAAGTAGCCTAATGTATTTGAAGACACAGTCCATGACATTGCCATTCTGATAAGGTAGATGTATATGTGTAAATAGTCCTCAGTGGTAGAAAATGTATTAATCCTGTGATAGGCCTTGGATTCAAGCATCCTATCCCCTCAAAAATATCAGCAATGATAACAGACCAGTTCCCCATTCTCCCTAATACCTGCACTGAAAATTGTTATATAATAGTCTGGAATGAGAAATATGTTTACTATGTAGTAGTTTGTACATTCTTTATCATTTAATTTAATCTTTACATTCAGAGAAGCCATATCTGTGCCTCAAGTGCTTTGTATACAATGACCGCACAGTGGATATCTGTAGACATGTTCTTCTGAAACGAGATTATTTACTCATCTCTTCAATTAGCTGCTAAGTGGGGATCTAGCATAGTCAAAGTATGTGCAAAGTTCTGATAACACAAGCAAAAATAGTCTAGAAACCTTCATTTCCCCAAATATGTCGTAATAGTTAATGTGCTAAGAATTACGCACTCAATGCTTCTGCTCATAAAGAAATACCTGAACACACAGGCAACAGAACTAGCAAGCCTTTCCCTATTTTATTGCTGTATGTTAGACATGCTTTATCCTCCTGAAAGATGCTCTCTCCAATATGGCTGTGTTGACATCAAGCTATGTTTAGTATAACCAAACAAGCTACGTTTAGTAAACTCTCACTAAGCTTTAGAAAATGTCAGAAAGCTGATACAATACACATTGGGCAGGGGCTTCTGTATTGAAGACAAAATATCTATGCAAGGCACAGTGAGATATGATGACTTATAGATACTCCTTTGTTATTTTTCATAATGGCAGAAACTTGTTGCTCTCAGACTATCAATCAGAATAAAATGTAACTCCGTGGGAGATGTAGACGACCGCAATATGAATCTGCCTGCCATCTGAGATTATGTTCTTCCTAGGAACATTTTTCCTTTCCAGGCATCACTTTGAGATGAAATTTTCATGCAAAATATTAATTTTTAAATGGTAAGTCATCGTTCTTAGAAATAGCTCATTCTCTTCAATGATGTAACTTTAGATTTATGCATCCAATTAACATGAATACTCAAAGAATTTTGAAGAGCCATGAATTTATTATTCTGATTAAAATCCCTTTGGATTTGTTAGAAGAATTATTTGCCATGTAGATTTCTCTGTTTAGTAGATCTCTAATACAGAAATATTTTCGAATAGTTTGCATTTTTAATGTGGAGTGCTACCTAATCTGTACCATGTAATGATTTTGATTAAAAAATAATACCAGTCTATTATTTGAACCCTGTAAACTACATGCACACTTTACCCCCAAACTCACCCAACCCCTGCAACCTCAGAGGAACTCTGAACCACAGGCTGCAACTGCATAGTGGACCAAGAGCTGCAGCTGCAGACAGAGGACCTCAACTACACACAATGGACCAAGACTGTGGACCAAGAGAGACTTGAGTGGCTCCCTAAGACACAGACAGCTACTGCAAGGATTTGACCAAGAGGCAAATACATTGCTGCCATCAACTGGAGGAAGAGATGGGTAGGTGCCAATGCAAACATTCATTCAACAACCTGAAAAGCAGAAAAGTAACAACAGAACCCAGTGGCTACACCACAGGAAGACTTGTAACACGAGGGCCTGCTTGTTGGGGGTTTCTGTCCTGCCCAGTTCCCACAGCCAGTAAGCCCCAAAGAAAATCACACAGGGAAGTCTACATAAGTTATAAACTGATTGGCCCATTAGCTCAGGCTTCTTATTAACTCTTATAACTTATATTAACCCATTATTCTTATCTATGTTAGCCACATGGCTTGGTACCTTTTTTGATGGGGCAGGTCACATCTTCCTTCTTCAGTGTCTGGACAGGACTGTGGATGAATGGGCTTCCTCCTTCCCAAACTTCTCCTGTTCTTATGACCCACCTCTAGTTCCTGTCTGGTTTTCCTGCCTATTCTTCCTGCCTGGCTACTGACCAATCAGCGTTTATTTAAAACAATTGACAGAATACAGAATTGTCCCACACCAAAGACTTGATCATCCTAACCCAGAAGAAGCAGAAGAAAACAATCTTAATAGAACTTTACAAGGATGATAGAAACCCTTAAAGAGGAATTTAAAAATTCCCTTAAAGAAATGAAATAAAAGACAAACAAAAATTTGGAATAAATCAATGAATCTCTTAAAGAAACTCAAGAAAACAAAGAAAAACAAGCAAACAGGTGAGGAGTATAGCTCAAGACTTGAAAACTGAAATAGAGGCAATAAAGAAAACACAAAACAAGGGAAATTGGAGAATGAAAAATCAGGTGAATGAATAGGAACTAATGATGCAAGCATAACCAATAGAATACAAGGGATGGAAAGAGAAAATGTCAAATGTTGAAGATACTATAGAGGAAATAGATTCCTCAGTCAAAGAAAACATTAAATCCAACAGATTCTTAACACAAAACATCCAGGAAATCTGGTGAAATGGGAGTCCCCTCTGTATGCTGTGAATACCATTGGTGAATAAATAAACTTAGTTGGCCTGTTGATAGGGCAGAACTTAGGTAGGCAGGGAAAATTACACTGAATGCTGGGAGAAAGGAGGCAGAATCAGAGAGAAGCCATGGAGGCACGCTGGAGACAGACACACTGAAACCTTGACTGTAGGCCACGAGCCTCATGATAAAATATAAAATAATGGAGATGGGTTAATTCTAGATGTAAGAGCTAGCTATCANTGAAATGGGAGTCCCCTCTGTATGCTGTGAATACCATTGGTGAATAAATAAACTTAGTTGGCCTGTTGATAGGGCAGAACTTAGGTAGGCAGGGAAAATTACACTGAATGCTGGGAGAAAGGAGGCAGAATCAGAGAGAAGCCATGGAGGCACGCTGGAGACAGACACACTGAAACCTTGACTGTAGGCCACGAGCCTCATGATAAAATATAAAATAATGGAGATGGGTTAATTCTAGATGTAAGAGCTAGCTATCAATATGCTTAAGTAATTAGCCAAGCAATAATTTAATTAATACAATTTCTGTGTGGTTATTTTGGGAGTCTGGTTGTCCAGGAAACAAACAAGGGGCTTCTTACCACAACCTGGAACTCCATGAAAAGACCAAACCTAAGAATAATATGAATAGAAGAAGGAGAAGAACTACAGCTCAAAGGCACAGGAATTATATTGAACAAAATCATAGGAAAAAAAAAGACTTTCCCAACCTAAAGAAGGATATCCCTATGACAGTACAAAAAGCTTACAGAACATCAAATAGATTGGACCAAAATAAAGTCTCTTTGCCTTATAATAAACAAAACACAATTCTTCACAGGACATGAAAGAATAGTACTCAACTTCATATGGAAAAACAAACAAACAAAAAAACAAGGATAGCCAAAACAATCCTGTAAAATAAAAGAACTTCCAGAGGCATCACCATCACTGACATCAAACTCTATTATAGAGCTATAGTAATGAAAATAGCTTGGTATTGGCATAAAAGCAGACAGGTCTATGGAATCAAATCAAAGACATGGATATTAATCACACACCTATGAACACCTGATTTTTGACAAAGAAGTTAAAATTATACAATGGACAAAAGAAATCATCTTCAACAAATGGTGTTGGCATAACTGGATGTCAGCAAATAGATCCATATCTATTTCCATGCACAGAACTCATGTCCAAATGACCCCAGTTAAGACCCTAAGCAATAGAGGAAAGGGTGTGTGAACTGGCCTTGCCCAGTAGTCAGATTGATGACTCTCTTAAATGTCATCCTAGTACCTACATCCAGCAACTGATGGAAGCAGATACAGAGATCCACAGTGGGGTATTGGGCTGAGCTCCCAAAGTTCAGTCAAAGAGAGGGAGGAGCGAGAATATGAACAAAGAGGTCAAGACCATGAAGGGAATACCCACTGAAACGGCTTATCTGAGCTAATGAAAGACTTCCAAATCTGGCCTGATAGTGAGGGACACAGCATAGGACCAAACTAGGCACTCTGAGTGTGGGAAAATTGTGTGGCTGGGGCACACTGTGGGGACACTGGCAATGAGACCAGGATTTATCCCAGCTGCTTGTTCTGGGTTTTTGGAACGCATTCTCTGAAGATATGATACCTTGCTTAGCCTAGATATAGGGGAGAGAGTCTTGGTCCTGCCTCAAAGCAATGTGCTAGACTTTGTTGACTCCCCACAGAAAGCCTTACCCTCTCTGAGGAGTGAATGGGGAGTGGAATTGGGGGTGGGAGTGGGGAAGGTAGAGGGAGCAGGAGGAGGGAAGGGGAGTGGGAAGTGGATTTGGGTTGCAAAATGAGAAAAGATAGGTTTTTTTATAAAAATAAATTAAAAAAATGAAATGATACCAAAGATTTTCATCTGTGTTTGTGCTTTGATATTTGTACCTTGTTCTAAGTTGGTAGACACAAAGACAGTACTCATGACCTTCCTCTAAAATGTTAAATTAATTTAGATTTACATGAAATAATCAAATGGTCAGATGGTACCAAATTTTCTCTCTCTTTCTTCCCTCTTCCATTTAACATTGGCAATCAAATCTGGGGTTTTATAAATGTTAAACAAATCCTCTCTGTTTGACCTATGCCCTCAGCTCCCCAATTTAATATTTCACTAATGTAGAAAATGGGATCATTACAATATTACAACCATGGCATATAATGTATCATAGTTAGCTTCAGTTTTCAACTTAACAAGGCCCACAGCCATCTGGCAAGAGGGAGCCTTATATGATAAAATGGCCAGGTCAGATTGGCTTGTAGGAAGTGCCATCCCTAGGCAAATGGATCTGGACTGTATAAAAAAAAGGATAGATATCTGAATGAGGTAGCAAACAGTGTTCCTTTGTGGTTTCTGCTTTAAGCTTCTGCCTTGAGTTCCTGTGCTGACTTTCCTCAATGATAAAATGTGACCTGGAAGTGTAACTGAAATGACCTATTTCTCCCATGTTGTTTTTAGTCAGAGTGTTGATCGCAGCAACAGAAACCAAACTGGGACAGGAGGTTAAAGCAAATAGCTATCCGTATTCAATAGGACATGCTTCCCTGCATTGAAGTCTCAAAATAGGGCGGAAGAGTTATCACTACAAAACATCTGTTTCTATCTATAAAAGCCTTCCTTTGTTTTATTAGAATTTAAATTGTTTTAAAATACCACTTTTACTAAAACTTTCATTTGTTATTAAATGCAGAGTTATTTTAAAACCACTGAAAGGCCCAAAACTAAGTGGATTAGAAACCAAACCAAAGATTATCTATTTTTTTCTATGAAATAACTAATATTTAAGAAAACACACAGTTTTGTGCATGGTGATAGATATGGATTTGTTTTAAATTGGGATAGGATTTTGATATGTTAATTCCTGTCCTGTCTTAGAAACAAGGTTTATAACAGATAAGATTTAAAGATTCTACTTATTTTATAAGGTATTAAAACTTCAGCACCATGTGTTCAAATATAAGAACATACCTAGCTGGAAGCCAAACTTTGTAAAACAAGAATCACCCAGATACTACTGGTTTTCGAGACACTGAATTGCTGCTTTGTTGAACATTTTGTTATAATGTCTTTATTAATGTATGATCTTGATAAACAGGTAAATAAAAGGCTAGACATTAGGGTCACAGCTATGAGAACCAAAAATTGAGCATCAGAGACTGAGGTATTCCTATTTTATGTGCAACATTGGGAATGAAAACCACTGGCTTAGAGATTGTCTCTCCTTACCTGAAGTCTATTCAGGCTAACAAAGACTGATTTAAGAATTTATGTCTGACCTCCTTGTTTTTCCTAACATTGTTATGCAGTAGCTATGTTGGTAAACTAAACTATGTAAAATAGCTGTTAAATTCTATAATTGTACAGTATGTAAGGACAAGGAAAATGAAGTTTCTGGTTTCTTTGTGAACTGTGTTTATGAGTTAAAAAGTCTTATTTTGAGAGCAATAAAGCTTCAATTCAAATGTTATTTTTATTAAACTGTTAAAGACAATTAAGCTTTAAAAACTGTGATTATGGTCATGCTAAATATTTATGTACTTAATTACAAAAAGCAGCATTATTTAGTCTTCTGTATATGTTTCCAAGGTATAATCAAAAGCAAGTAACTAAAACAAACAAGCCAGGGTTGTTTGCTCGGATATACTTAATAGATACTTGTCCTCAAACTTATCAGAGATCTGTTCAATATGGCATTTAAATTGTTTAAATTTACTATGATAGACAGAGATTCCAGATCTCTGTGACTCCCAAAGTCTCAGTAAAGTGGGACAATTAACTCTCCAGTGTCTTGTTTGTTAACAGCTTAAATTAGGTCTTGGCAGCAGACAAGGCATTGGGTCAGTTTTTAGTGTTTACCACATAGTCTTAACTCTGTTCTAAGGTATATAAAAGTCTAAGGATGTAAAAGCTTAAATAAGTTCTGAAGGTCTCAGAAAATGATTTAAGATATATAAATACAAGTTGTAAAGTTATAAAAATGATTTAAGATATATAAATAGTAGGGGATATTTTAGATTTCTATGCTATTGTTACACTGAGATTTCAAAGGTTTAGAATTTTTTATTAATTTTTATTGAGTTCTACATTTTTCTCTGCTCCCCTCCTTGCCTCTCAAAGGTTTAGAATTTTAACATTGATCAATGGAGTTCTGATAAGCTGATGGTGCACTGACTATTTACTATTTGGTCACAAGCTCAAGATTTTAAATTTACTTTGGTTATCTTCCAAGTATAAACTTAAAGGTGATTTTAATTGTGCTAAAATCTCTGTCCAATCTATATATTTGACTTTCTAGAGAGATTAAAAGATGTTTATGCTTATTATAATGTGGATTTCAGTAAGCTTCAGGAGACAAAGAGGTAGTAAGACTTGGATTCACATCTCACAGATGAAGTGCACTCTAGATGAGTATAGCCTGTTTCTGCCCCTGTCTTTTCCTGAGAATGGGATCCCTCCCCTTGTCTTGAGACTCTTCCCCCTCCCCAATTACTAGGACTGTAGGGCTGAAAGTTGCAAATGTAAGGTTTCCCTTTAAGTTCCTAAATTTTAACTCCTATCCCTGGCCTATATTTGTCTAAGCATATTTCCATGTGGCTGACACCATTCAGTGATCATCTCTGGACTGCAAACTGCTGAGCACTGGACTTGCTGAAAGCTTATGTAAACCAGTTTAGCTGATGTGATTGCTCCCTGTCTTTTCAGCTGGGTAGCTAACCAGATGCTTCTAATGAATGCCCCATTGCCCAGCCTTTGGCTAGTCTTTCAGCCTTCCTGGTCTCTGACAGTGATGCCCTGGTTTCGGCTGAAAGTATTTACAGAAGAAAGTATATCATCTCTTGCTTTCCCCAAGCAGGCTGAAATGATAAATCAAAAGAAAATTTCCTGGCATAGGAGACAAAATGGCTACCTATAATGCCAAATGGCATACCAGAAAAGTGGGCTCAGGTTGTTTATCTATAAGTAGATTCATTAACTGAAATAGTTTTGAAATGTGGTAGGACACTTGGCCAGCTTTATGTGGAACAAAGAGGAATTATACGGCTTTAAGGAAAAATTGTTATTTATATACAAACCATTCATGATTATAATCTGGTTGTACTAAAAGAAATATTGCAAAAAGGGAAACTGAGATAAAAATAAATAGCTGGCGCCCATTTCCAGGCTCCTTCTATTAGTAACTGTGATGTTAACCATCACAGGGCCTTTGTCCCTTCTTCTGCTAATTATTGTTGGCTCTTATATCATTGATGCCTCAACTAGATGATAATTCCTATCTGGGTTCCATTGAGCTGATGGTTGTTAGATCCAAATATAAACTAGTACTCATCACAGAATCAAGGATTTGATCCAGGATACAGATCAAGATGGGTGGGGGGCACGGGTATAAGACCCAAAAGCTAACCTGTAAGCCCGTCCTGCTCAGGGTCCAGATAAAATCCTGGGATGCTATGAGTTGTCATTCTTGGAAAACAACAGGTAAGCCAGATGGGAAACAATGGTGTCCATATGGGTTTGTCCTTTAAAAAACCCTACAATATATGTTTCAGGGCCACTCAGCTGGGAATTCCAGAGAGTGGTCCTAGCCAGAGTTTGTCTACCTGGTCAGTTTTTAATATTTAATTAAAGCTTCGTTCAAATTTGGCTCAATATGGTGGATTTGGTCCTTCTCTTACAATCTCATGACTAGCATGATCTTCAGCCCTTCATTCATTCACATATTACTCTTATACAGTAAGCATGTCCCAAGTGCTATTATTCACTGTTCAGTGATCTATGAACACAGTGAATAAATTGATGAACAAAACCTTTTCTCTTCCTTTGGAGTTGACTTCCTCATGGTGTGAAAGACAGCCAACCATAACAAGAAAGAAAAATGTTAATTATTTGGGGGTCTTTAATAATGGAAAGAAATGGAAGTCAGAGGAGAGCCATGGGGAAAAGTTCAGGGTTACATTTTTAAGGTGAAATGACCAGAAAATGTTTTCATTTTTGGTTGTTTTGTTTGCTTGCTTGTTTGTTTTCTGAAGACACAGAGAAAGAAGTGTGTGCAATTATGTAACGTTGGGGAGGTGGAGAGGATGTGGGAGGAGTTGTGGGGATAAAAGCATGATCAGAATATATTGTGTGAAAAATAATTTTTTCAATAAAGAAAGCAAAACATGGAGTGAATTAGAGATGTGGATTGTAGCAAAATGATTCCTGGGGACAGGGACTAGTGAGTTCAAGATCCCAGAGGTCACAATGTCTGCTGTTTTGGTTGTCTATCAAGGAGGTCACATGGCTAAAACAGAATGAGTCATAGAGATTGTGGAAGGGTAAGACAGAGAAAGGGAGGGAAGGGAGAGAGAAGGGAGGGGAGAGAATGAAGAGAGGGAGGGAAGGGAGAGAGGAGGGAGGAGAGGAAGGAGAGCAGGACAATCAGAGGCCAAAACTACAATGCATGCTGTGATACATAATTTGCATTTTGGAAGCTTTCAGAACTGTGACATTAGGTGGCCTGTATTTTAACAGGGTTCCTGACTTATTTTGAAAATTGACCATGGTCAGGGGAAGAAACAGCCCAGGCAGAGGGGCCAGCTCAGAGACTGTTGAACTTCCTCTGGCAGATGCTATCTATTGTTTTATTTTGCTGGGTTAAGTGATAAATGCCTTAGAAAGGTTACAGCAGGTAAATGGCAAAGTCTACTGAGGCCACAAGCACAGGAAGAGGCAGTAGATGCCTCCTGTGTTGAACAAATTTCAGAGCTAAAATGCTCAGTCCTGTGAAATTTTCCTAGATTCTAATTTATGTCCTTGCTGGGGTCTATTCTGTCACTATTTCCTGTAGAATGGAATGCTATGTGTTATAAGCCCTCTGTATTAAGCTACTAAAGTTCTCTCTTTGCATGATCCTTTTTCTGTATGTAAGCTTTCGGCCTCTGTTATGTTTAAAAAAGGAGCTCATCCTCCATATCTGCCTGTTTTCTCTATACCTCTTGCCACTCTCCGACTAGTTGTGCTCAAGTATTTTCTCTGCTGGTTGCCATTGTCAGCATACTTCCCATTTACCCCTTAGCCTCTGCGGTTGGGGTACTGTCTATGCCTGACTCCCTTTATGAAAGTTGCTCAGATCAAACTCAACCATGACTTCTATGTCCTTCTTCATGCTGCTGTGTCCTTAGGATGTATTCAGATCCTTACCTTCCTGGAAGATACTGAATTTAATACCTCCATTTTCTTACCTTCTGAATTGTTAATTTTCCTTGAACTTATTTCTATGTCCATCCTGTGTCCTTGAATTTATTTCCTCCAACGCCCCCTTGCTTGACTCATGAGGCTTTCCACTTTGTATGAACACACTATTCCAAGTAATATCAACATGGGTTAGCTCACTACTTTGTTGTCAATAACCTTCACATCTCCGTCATTTTCTCTGACTTCTGATCTTCAGTTTTTTCCTTATTTCTTGATACTAAATGCTCACAGTCTACTTAAATGCAATTTGTCTCAAGCTGAGATAATTATATCCTAAGTTTTCTTATAGCAAATTACCTGGCAACCATGACAGACTTCTGGCTATTATCGCCAACACTTTCTTTTTTTTTTCCTACTATACAACACAGTCAATTATTAAAATCCTTTCAGTTTCCCACAAATTGTCAGATTTGTTTGTATGCTGTCTCTTTGTTTACACCCTGTTTACCTAGATTTAGGGATCTCTGCTGCCCTCTAAAGCTGAAAGAAATCATCCTGAACAGGAAAACTCCTGAGAGTACGAGAAGGCCATGGGTGACTCCAGAAGTGAATTTATTCCCTGCACATTAATTTCTATATTAAGAGGAAAAAAATCACAGGGAAGGGGGCTGAGTGGTGCAGGATAAAGCATTCCTAGAGCTAGGCATATATTAGACACCTTTTAATTGCTCATGATTCAGCAGAACATCTAATTGTCTGTAGCTGGTTCATATAGTACTATTTTTAACTCCACATCATACATGCCATACTTTATGTTGACTTTGCTTTATATTGTCCTTTTGCTAAGGAGACTACAGGATCCTATATTTGAAGAGTGGCCACATCCTTTCGCTCTGGTATCTCCTCTCATGCAGCTGGGCATTACACCGGTATCAATGACAAATTAGAGAAGACACGGTAGCATATGCCTCTCTCCACTCATCTCTAACACACAGGCAGCACTGTTATCCTATGCCGAGCTTTGTTACAACTAAAATCACAACTAGATTTTTATTAATTTTCTCAGGTGGAAGGTTAGAGTAAGAAGTTACTGGAAAGAAAGGGAGATAACAGAAAGTACACTAGCTAGAGCTACACACAAAAAAATTTAGGTTATAACCCAGATCTGCCACTGGGTTGATATGTGACCCTAATCGAATCATTTAACTTCGCTAAGCCCCAGATTTCACATCTGTAAATTGAAGGTAATTGCATTTGCCCTAATTTTGAGAGCTGAAAAAAAATCAAATGAGTACCACAATGCGCTTGGTAGAGCCTAAAGCCATTTTGAGGACTCCTTATAAAGGTCAGAAAGCAATGTGTATGGGAGAATCAACGTGCTGGGCACAGAGAGTTATTCTGATTAAATTGAGAAAAAGTCTTTTAGAGATGCAATGATTTGAATGCAGCTTATTTTTATAATACACTTAAAATTCTATGAGCTTCTATGCTGTTCATTAATTCTTTTACATGAAGATTAAAAATGTAGAGCCACACTATGAAAGATTAAACCAAACTCAAGATTGCATGCATAACTCTAGCTCCGAATATGTTAACAAGACCACATTTGTACTTACCTCCCTGTGGAAAGAATTGCGAGTAAATCTCCTTGAAGGTTTCTTCATTAACAACACCACTGGGGCATTCCTAGGGAAAGTGGCAAGAAGTGATGTTAGCAAAGTCTTCATAAAAGGGATTTTATACAATTTGAATAGATGCATAAAGAAGGTTAATCATCATTACTGCACACAACACACACACACATGGGTGGGGAGGGCATGAAGTATTTTTCTCATGTATTCAAGAAATAAAAAACTTGAAACTGAAGGTTTAAATATCTTTTCATATTGAGCACCACACTCATTTGCAGTCTATTGCTGTGATCCAGGATGACTTTGGGAAGAATGGGTTAATTTTCTCTTACAGTTTACACTTCATCATTGAAGGGCATTAGGGCAGGAACTCAAGAGAGGAACCTGGAGGTAGAAAATGAAACAGAAAAAATGGAGGAGTTTTGCTTACTGACTTGGTCTCCATGGCTTGCTCATCCTTCCTTACAGCACGCACGGTAACCAGCTGAGTGGTCAGCTCGCTTCATGGCATTTTCTTTTCTTTTTATTTTTTCCTTTCCCCTTTTTGTTTCTTTATTTTACATTACAACCACAGTTTCCCTTCCACCCCTCCTGCTGCTTCCCATAGCCTCCTTTCCAGTCCCCTCCCTAGCAGGAGGTGCTTGAGGAAGCAGAAGAAGAGCTGATATAAATATGATATAAATACACTACATATATATATGAAGTTTAAAAATACAATTAAAAAGTAGTTATTACTGAAAATAACTAACAATCCTTTTAAGGCTTAATAGTCACCACTTTACTAATAAGCTTGTTTCACAACTGTGAGCTTTGTTTATTCCGATAAGCCAGTTAGTTCTTCATTTGAAATGAGCTTCCTTGGAGAGATTTTCAGTTTTCTCAATTGTTCATGTGAGAAATATCACCTTTGGTATATAAACAATTTAGGCTGATAGCTTTGATGTGAGTTCTTATTTACAGAATCTGTCAACATTTTAAATCAATCAATGACAGGTAGCTAGCTTATCTTCATTGCGGTAAAGAGGTAGACCAGAAAGTACTTGGCTAGTCAGTCAATCAGAGAGGAAGATGTAAATGAGATTGGAACTTTCCACGTTATTACAATTATTTTTAAATTAAAGGAGTTATATGGAAATGGTAATGATTCAAAGATCTAAGAATATTGGAACAAAGGAAGGAGAAACAAACATTAAAAAAGAAAAACAGGCAAACCAAAGCATGGCTAATTCCATGCGCTGCTTTTTCTATGACCTGGAGCCCAAATAAGGTTGAGCCTTATTCTGGATGTTTCAGTGAATGTGCTTATGAATGCAATCTACACTTAAATTTTTGAGCTTTTCCGAAGGAATCCATCCTTTGCCATGCTGGTGAGAGTCACTCAATCTCCTTGAGTCTTGGAAAGAACAAAGTCTGGCAGTCTTAAGCAATAGGGGTCCCTGGTAGGCTGCTGTCAACTTCAGCTGCAACAAGGCACATCTTTGGCTCATAAAGGATGACTTTTTATGTTGCAAACATTCCTTGATTGCGTAGCCTGCTGGCTTCCCAGCTCAGAATCTGTACTGGCAAGACTTCTAAGGTATTTTAGCAGTCAGTCTTTCTTCTCCTGCATTTCCTTCTCCTTTTCCATTTCTCTCTCCATCCCACTCTCCACCCTCGTCCTTCCATTCTCTCTCCCTTGCTACCTTCCCCTTTCACCTTTTGTATACGTGAACATATTTTATACACACATATAAAATTCATTTGTTTTTCTTATGGGCAACAATGGCTAATATATAAGAGAGTTAAAACCAACACATGCAAATTAGAAAAAAGAAATAAAGTAGCATATGAATACTCGATCACTCCAAAGTTTTGATTAAATAACTCTTGTTGGCAGTAGTGGACGGATTATAGGCACAAATGAACACTTTGTGGTTGGACTTCCCGCACATGTAAATTGTGATTTATTAGCTACTCAACCATGAGCCATCTGTTTGTGGCCACAAAGGGAAATAAAACGTTTGGCTGTCTGCCATCAGGTGAGAAATTTTTGCACAGTCAGAATTTGTAAACATCCTTCCAGAAAAAGTGATTCTGGCAAAAGATAAGGGTCAAACATAAAGGGTTGTCTATATTCTGTAAATTGTCAGTTATCTTTCGTCTTGAGGCATATTTGATGAATGTATTTTATAATAAGAAAGGATTGGTAGAAATTGTCTCATAAATGCTTGTTTTCCTCATATGTTTTTGTCTGGTAAAATAATTTTTCAGCAAATGAAATGCTTCATTGATTTTGAGGGCAGTAGGCCTCACCAGGTAAATTTTTTATATCCATTTCATATTCATTATATTAATTTTCATTTATAGAAATTATGCATTTATATAAAATCTAGGCTCTGGGACTAGAGTAATAAGCAAAACAATGTTCTTTTCCTATGAGAGCTCAAGATTGTTATTCCTTTTTTAATTTTGCAAAACTCAATGAGGCCTATTAGTGCTGCCAATACAAGTAAGTGACCATCCACTGAAGTATGTTAGACCCTAGTGACTATACCTTAAAGAAAAATAACACTCCCTTTCTTGGGAGATATCAATTTATGGCAGCTCTTCAGCTAGGGAAGCTGGATTTCATGCCCTCATTCCCTATCCATGCTTGCATTTTGTCTTGCTGAGCTTCCATAGATCTTGGGTATAATACTACAACACCTGTGAGTCCATCTACACATTAGCCCTTCATCTCTGAGAAGCACCATGTCCTTGGGCATCCTCTACTGCCTCCCACTCTTATAGTCTTTCCATCCCCTCTTCCACAATGATCAGAGAGCAGCATAGCTGTCGCATTTAGTGGTTTTGTGTGTGTGTGTGTGTGTGTGTGTGTGTGTGTGTGTGTATGTGTGAGATACTCTGCAATTGCTCATTCTCTGTATCTTTATAAGTAGCGGGTCTCTGTTAACTGCTGTCTACTGCAAAAAAGACACATAATTTGAGATGCAGTAGCTTGGTTTGTTCACATTCTATAACTCAAGGATATGATGTCTTCTGCAATATTGTCTCATGTAAAATTATGGAAGGTAACTAAAAACATTGTAAAATAACCTGTAATATTTGGGGGGATTTCTGTGGGACCTCCCTGACCAACAACCTCAGTAGAGGTACACTATTCCTGACATTTGATTTCCTATTTGTTAGTCTATGGCAGCTATTAATGGTATTTCACTCCTCTATATGGTAACTACACTTAAGTTCTTTTTGCATATACATTACCATATTGTAGGAAACTTCTGTAGCAATAGCAGTATCTCCTATGACCTTTGCAGATTTTTCCTGCTAGTTATTCCTTCCTTTATCCTTTTCTCTAAGTCCCAACTCCATTTAACCATTCCTTTTCTATCTCCCTTTGCTTCTTTAGATCAATGCTGTCTTCTGTCTTCTGATACTATCCCATGGCACCTTACTGATTGCTTGACCTCCAAATGAGACGCACATATCAGTAGATTCAGACATAATATCCACAACTGAAAGAAGACATGCAGCTTTTGTCTTTCTGATCTGGGTTACCTCAATCAAAATGATTGTTTCCAAATGCATCCACTTACAACACTTATATAGGTTTTCATGCATGCTTAGTACATGCCTCACCAATTGCACTACACTCCAGCCCTCAGCAAGTTTTATTGAGTGTCTTTATTTTGTAAGATTTTAAAATTTACCTTATGTGTATAGGTATTTTGCCTGCATGGATGTATGCATACCATTTCCATGCATGTTGCCTGTGGAGTTCAGAAGATGTCACTGAATACCCTGAGACTGGAGTTACAGATGGCTGTGAGCCACCATGTGGGAACTGGAAACCTAACCTGGGTCTTCTGCAAGAGCAACAAGTGCTCTTATCTCCTGAGGCAATTCTACAGCCCCACTAAAGGCTTCTCAAATATCTCATAGATCTTCTATTATTCTGAGAATCTAGATACAGAAAAGAGTTCTAAATATAACTATGTTTTAATTCTTGGGTAACATAAAGTTCATTAGAACCAAACCTACACTTCTTTCCATCAATTGTTATGCACTCTTGCATTTGGATACCTTTTTTTCCCCATTTTAGGTCTATAATCAGGGCCATAGCACCTGAAGAATTAACTGTGGAAATATGCTCATTTGGAAAAGCATGCAATGTCTTATTGACAACCAGGTTCTCTCATCATGCCTGTGATGGGGAAAGCCACACACAGATGGAGATAATTTTACTCAAAATTGGAGACATTGATTACACACACTACACAGAGAGAGAGGGAGACAGAGACAGAGACAAAGAGACAGAGAGAGACAGAGACAGAGAGAGACACACAGAGAGAATTGTTTGTTTTATTAAAATAGACATTGTTGCCTTTAGTTCTGTAAAGACTGTTTTATCTTCTTCTTCACTGTGTAATTGTTACTCTCATGAGCAGATGGACACTAAAAACATTTATGGCAAAGATTTGGCATTCAGCTTAAGACGGCTGTAAGTGCTTCTCCATCAAAGGTTAACGATGTAGAGTTTTCCAAGTGTCTGTTGTTGCATTAATATGTAATGACAAGTGTGTTTCCACTATTTTTATTCAAACCCCTCCTCACATGATACAGTTAGAATCCAATAAACATGAAATGTATTTTATTGTGCATGACCGCTGTAAATTTGTCAGTTCTTGATGAGATCTCTGCCCTTTGTGACAATGTAGCTGTGCTACTAATGGCTCATTTGATTATCTTAGCTGTATCGTGACAATGTAATAAATATTGTAAATATTGCCCTTATTTTTCTTTCTTTCTTTTTTTTCATTTTTGAGACAGTGTTTCTCTGTGTAGTTCTGGCTATCCTGGAACTCACCCTGTAGGCCAGGCTGGCCTTAAATTCAGAGATCTGATTGCCTCTGCCTCTGCCTCCTGAGTACTGGGATTGAAAGTGTGCACCACCACTGCCCAGCTTAAATGTTTATTGTCTTGTTTTAGTAAATATTGACCTTCCGTAATGACAATGTAATGATAATGATGAGCACAGGATTACTTCCTGTGTTCCAGGCATTGTCTTGAATGTTTGACATTGGTTATCTCATTTAGATGGATAGATAATAATATTACCTCCAGTTTACAGATGACCAAAACTGCCATAAGAGAACACCACTACCAAAGCCTTAATTAGAAAATGGCAGACCAGAGTCCGTGGATGATAAATTCAGGAAAATTCAGTGTGCAAAACAACTTTCAAGAAAATTCAATTCCATACTCCTGTTTTAAAGGTATGGTGATCAGGGTCAATAAAGTTATAATCATTTTCCTTAGTTACGTAATAGGCTGCCGAGTCTTACCAGTAATCTTGGCTAATGCACTGGTGCCAGAAATGCTCTTTCATCCCTGAGATTTTTGGTATTTTCTGCCATGGCAAATTTAGAGCAAGACAGTACAATATTAGAAGTCTTCAAAGCCAGGAAGAAAACGTAAGTGTTGTGGGAGTCATGGAAGAGTGTAGAAGGGGAGAAGGAAAGAAGGAAGGGCAGTGGAGAAAAACGTATAGGACAATAAAAACAATTAAAAATAATAAATAATAATAAATGTGTTCATTAACAATAAAAAGAAAACTCAAGTGTAAGTCCTTCTGCCATTTATGATCTGTGTAAGTTGAGAAAATTTGTTTTATCTTCCTTTTGTCATTGTCTTTCCCTGTAAAATTGAAATGACATTGGTCGCAGAGAGCTGGTATGAGACTTAATAAGTAAAATGTAGACAATGGTATCTCAGCCTCTGCCTTGCACAATCTGGATAGTTCATTATGCTAACCAGACTTTGGTAAGAAGAACTCCCTCATAGAATGGGTGACTGCAACATCAATTCATTGTACCAAGGTTTAACTGTATCTAGCAAAATGCTTGAACCCAAAATAGGATAGGCCTAGTAAAATGCAATGGTTTTTATTAAGCAGATTTATGAATTAGGCCTCCTTGTCTTGTATTGAAAATTAAGTTTGTCCTATCTAATATCATCAGCATTGACTCTCAAATACAGAAGGATGCTGTAATTGTGAATAATAGCGGAGGAAAATAAAGGTCATGATTGAAGAAGTAAATGTTGATAGAAATTCAGGAGCCTTTCATTCACTAACTTAAATCAGAAGTATTCTCAATGAGGCTTGCATAAGCGAAAGCATGTTAAAAGTAGTGCCATCAAGGAAAGTGTAGGAGGCAGTCACATCTATTCGTAGGAAATTTCTAAGAAAATTAGTTTGTGAGATGTGTTATTAGTTTTTATATTTTCACCTCATAAGGAGATCTTTCAACTTTTCATACAAACTTGTCCTAGCTCTGAGGAAATGCACTAGGAATGTTGTAATGAAATACAAATGAGACATAAAACAATACAGCAAACTATATCATCTATCCTGACATTACTTCCCACTCTTCTAGATATCTCCTCTTGAAGAGTTGTCTCCTATCAGATGTCATTCCCTCGGTTTATATTTAAGATTATAATTAAGCACTTATATATAGGGCCAGGGAGAATTGTCAGTGGATAAAGGTTTGGCCATCAAGCAAGATAACCCTAGTTTGATCTGTAGGACCCATATGATGCAAGGGGAGAACTGACTCCTGGAATTTGACCTTTAGAAGCACACTGTCACAGTGCACAACCCACCCCCATCATATACACTACATACAAACATACAATACATAAATCTAATGATTGTTTTAAATAATAACAAAAATCTGAAAAAAACATTTAGAACTAATCTTTAGTAATCAAGGTCAAAATATTGTGATAGAAATAGGAGGGAGTGTTGTCCATATATATGTGGGAAGTACCTGAACTCAGTGGATTGAAAAATGAGTACACAATGTTAGAAGGAAGTGTGGGGGAATCTTAGCACACATAGAAGTGGTGTGAGTATGGATAAGATTAAAATACATTGTATTTATCTATAAAATTGTCAGAATAAATAAATATATTGTATTAAAACATCATTGTGAAATGAATATTCTTTGGGCTATCTTTGTAATAGTTGGAATGACATATTTAAAGCATTTATGCATTTTATTGACTCTTATACTCTCCTGTGGTACAACTGAAGACCGATATATGATAGCCATTGTGTGATGCTTAAACTGAAAACCTTGGCTTTCTATTACCAGAGTTGTATGTCGCTGATTTTTTAAAAAACTATTCTTTCTTAGTCTGGCTGATAAAGAGAATAGATTAATAAAGCTCTGCGAAGGAGCAAAGGCAGATTGTGGACAGAATTATGCAAAGAAAGCAAACCAAGGGGACTCAAGTTTTCAGGTAAGAGCCACAGAAGAGAGGGCATTACACCACAACTGGAGGAAAGAAGCCTTTCACATAGCAAGAGAGGGCACCAGGTGTTCTGGTGTTCTTGGGGGGAGTTATCTTCTTAAGTAGCATATTTTTGAGAGCCCATTACAATGAGGTGTGTGCAGATCCACACGCAGAGAACCACGAGCAGCCTGCACACAGAGAATAGGACGCTGCCCTGACTTAGGAGATGCACCAGGAAGGAATAACTGAACCAAACAAAATATCACAGTGTATGGCTTTTCATCAGGACCTGACCAGTTTTCACAGCAACACATGGCCACAAGTATACCTGAGGAAAGAAGCTATGCTAACAAAATAGTTTACTTTTTTACTGAAGCCAAGAAGTGTATTATTTGTGCTTCTACTTTACACAGGCTTGAAGAGTATGAGGACTCAGCAAGGGCCACCACTCATCACTCTAAGGGCCAGTTGTGATGGCAAAATTTATTCAGTTTGCAAAGTCTAGGAATAGGATTCCATATCCTGAGGTGTGTTCAGTATTCATTTATTTTTTCCCAATGCAGATTTTGTTAATTGATTAAACTATTTTCAGATTGGCATGGTATCAACCTAGTGATATTGAAAGAAATCAACTTTTAAAAATGTTCTCAAGAGGAACAGTTCGAGTGTTTCAGTCAGAAAGGATAAAATATTCTGAGGCGAATGTTCACTCATATAACTAGAGCAAGGTGTATTTAGGTAGTTTTGCAACACTCTGTTCCCTTGCAATTGAACTTTCCTTTTCTGGAATATTAGTGAGTCCTGAATCCTTGATAATTTCATTAGGCCCATCATTAATGACCTTCTAATATGAGCTTATACACATAAGCTATACTCACTAGCTGTACCAATGTTATAGAATGATTTTTCCATTGCTTGTAGTGAAAAACATCCTAACCTAAGCTTCGATATTCTTACAGTTTTATATATCTCTTGACAGAACATGAAGACAAAAATGAGAGTTCATGTGTTGAAATGAATTTGGTGACAGTTCTTCTGTACCTACACGTATATCATCTGCGATTATCCCAACAGATGGATATATGCAGCTGAATTGTTTTGTGTAGCCTCAGAGTTTGAAATACCTTCTCTAAAGTATATCCAAAGAATAGTTGAGGGAAGGTCGGAGCTGTGGAGGGTGAATAAAACTAACTTTTAATGATTGCCCAGGGTTTGCTGGGCACTGAGCCAGGCAGTGGAGGAGATAACATTTTCTCATTAAATCCTCATAGCAAGCAGATATTTTCCCACATGGTTTGTAACACACAAGCTCAGGATAGTTTAAGGAACGTTGCCAAGGTCAGAGAGAGGTTTCATCAGGGGGCCTTGGGTTTGTACTGGGGTTGGACCACAGAAATTTACATATCACTAAGCTTTTTCCCAAACATTATTGTAAGTATGAAAAATGCGTAACTTTATTACAGTATCTTTGAGCCCCATGTATTCACAGAAACAGAAACCACTAATTATACGGTAAGCAAGTATTCCCCAAGCAAGCACTTACTGGGACCCTGGGGACACAGTAACAAATCAGCAGGCCTGTCCACATCCCCTAGGAGCTTTCAGGCTTTTGTTACGAGAAGCCTAACTCAAATATCCACACCAAGCAATTTCATACCTAAACATTGGGCAAAGTGGCACAAAAATGCAAGTAACTCATATTATCCTAAAATGTAGTAAATGAACAACATGGAAGAGGTAACATTTTATGTCTATGAAAATCGGTGCTCCTGCATGGGAGTGGGCATGTGCGGACAGGTGCATGTGTGTGTGTGGGTGCAGACATGAGCTCCTGCATTTCTTTCATCTCTTCTGTCTTATTACCTACAGTTTCCTGGTGCGGCCCTGAGACTCTGGAGGTTGGCTGTAAAACAAATTAGTGTTTATCCTGATAAAAGCGCTCTGTCTATTGTAATGACTTGAGAAATTTCTATCTTCTTCATTTTGCTTTTGTCTGGTGGTTCTTCAAGGTTCTTCTCTGAGGGGGGCAGACAATTAGCAAGAGTGTCAGCGGGTGGCATTGTAAAGAAAGCCATTCTGCTGAATTTGTACTGTCTCCTGGTGCCATTCTGCAGCAAGTGCACTGTGCCCTGGCTCCAGGTGAGAGTGCTACCAGCACTTCTCCATGTGACTGTTGTGATTTCGTGGCGTATAGGTGATGCTGGGCCTTATTGATTCCAGGCAGCAGTCACCAAACTCTTTTAAAGGCCCCCGAGGAGCATGGGTGATAGAAAGACAGCATAGTTGTCCTGGAACACTCTTTACGGTTTAATGTCCTATTGAGACACAAGGGGGCAGTAGTGTCCTCTATGTTAACTGGAATTACAATTTCTGGTCATTTTCAAGGTTTGTCTTTTCCTAAACTTGGTGCATATCCGGCTACATTTCTGTCAGGAAAGATTTTTTTCCTTATGGAAAGTGTCAGTAAGCCTTGCTCCTAAATTAAATACCTAGAGGATTTAACTGTTTCAGAGATAAGTGCTCAGAGATGTTATTTCATCCATTCTAGATTATTATATGGAAGCAGCACAGCCTAAATGTATAATTACTTTATGTTTATAAGGCCACTAGTAGCTTCAATGAATAAAATCGTAATCGTAATCCTAATAGTAGTAATAGTGGTGGTGGTGGTGGGTCTTAGGGAACAAGAAGCCTAGCAAGTTGACACAAGAACAAGAAGAAATTAAAAAAACTGAATGTGAAAACTTTGCTGTGGGTGTGGAGTCATGCTGTGCAAGTCCACTTCCTTGTTTTATGAGGAAATAATTTCAGCACTTGAAATCAGTATGCATATCTTGTGGCTATTTATTCATGGGACCTAAATAAAGATAAATCATACACAAACTTGAGCCACCTGTCATTGGGGAACACTCCATTGCAGTTTCTCCATGCTGGAATGATTTCTACAATGGGGGCCCCTCTGGTACCTAGTTGCTTTTGTCATTTTTCCCCCCATTTTTCATAAATAAGATATTTTATTTGTTCTTAAATATTTTCTAATCATTTGAGTTCAGAGACTTTCTTACTCCCATAGGCTTCTTAAAATTAAGACATCCTCTTATATAACCACAGTGCAATTTTCAATATCAAGAAATTAATTTTGTTTTGGTGGTGTTATATAAAACACAGATCTTTTTCAAATGCTCTACTTGCCCCAGCTGTTTGTTTCAAAGCAAGGCAACAACCCTTGCATAAAAAAAAATTTTCATAATTTTATCAAAGGGGTAGGTTTTCAATATTATGAAGTCACCCTAGACCTGAGACATTAGAAACACTGGAATATGGTTTCCTAATGTGAGCATCATTCTAGAAGACATTTGTCTTAGGTTTTTCCCACTGTGACAAAAATACCTAAGCAAACAACTTAAAGGAGAAAATATTAATTTTGTTTGATGGATTAAGAGATTTCTGGATAACAATTGGTTGAACACAACAGCCTATGTCATCATGGAGGTCATGGAGTAGAGAAAGGGAGAGACTGAATGGGTCTGCTTATATTCTCCCTTATCCCCGTTTAGCTGATTGGATTCATCAGCCTGTGGGCTGCAGCACATGTTCAGGGATGCTCTTACCTACTGTGTCAGCATTTCTCGAAATGCTGTCATAGGTGTGTTTTACTAATTTTGAGGCTCTTATCAGAGGAGTATGGGAAAATCCCAAGCCATTCTTCCATTTTCATAGATACTGTTTAGATTATAGTCTTGGAAATTTGGTAGTACCTGGCTTAAAAGTCTATGCACATCATATATGTCAGTGGGAGTTCAAATAAGTTTAACATCTGAGAGATTTTTCTTGTTTAATGATTATATTTTTTTCTTAGTTTCTTTTCCTGTTGCTTTGATAAAATGCGGTGGCAAAAGAAACTTAAGGGATAAAAGATTTGTTTTATCTCATAAGTTCCAAGGACAATACATTACAACAGGCAGGTCAAGATGATGGGAGCTTGAAGCTGGCAAAAGTGCGTCCATAGTTAGGATGAGAGTGCAAATGCATGCATGCTGCTGCTCAGTTTCCTCTTGTCACCTACATCAAAGTGGGACTTCCTACTTCAACTAATGCAGTCAGGCTGTTCCTCATAGGCATGCTCAGATGCCTATCTGCCACGTGATCTTCAAGTCTGGATTCTGACAAGATGACAGTTAACACTAACCATCAAAAATATGTTCATATAGTGGGAATGGAAACCAGGTTCCCACCCTGAGCCACAACTCTAGCTCTTTTCAGTGTGTATTTTAGAAATACATTGCACATGTCAGTGGATGGAAATAAGTAGGAATTAAAACAATCAATGTTATGGAGGAGGCCCTTCATATGGAGCTTAGGGTCTATTTGATAAGCTAAACACAGGCGGTATAGATAATCATTTGGTTACTGTTCTAATAAGTTCTATAAGAAAGCGTGGAAGGGCTGAACCTGGAAAGGTTCTAGAAACATCCCAAAGAATGTTACTTTTATACAGAGACCTGTAAGATAAAGAGAAGTCAACAAGAGATAGAGGGCAAAAGGACAGAACATCTGTGATGTGATCATCCACTAAAGAGATGGCCAAGGTGCCCAAGTGAGATGATCTCGGACAAGGGGACAAGGTTAGGTAACTCAAGGTCAGCTATCTAGGCTGAACATCAAATGCCTGTACCATTTTTAAGGTAAGTAAAGTATATTTGGCTATCAATATTGGTTGTATCTACAATTATGAATTCAACCAAGTACAGATACAAATTATTATCAAAAGAGTCTAGAAAGTTTCATAAAGCATAATTTGACTTTACTGCAAATTGGTCGCTATATTACATCCATATAAAGATAGAAGCAGGCCTCTAGCTGCAGCTCGCCTTCCCTCCCTCAGCATTGGAAGGGCTGTTTTAATCATTGTCTGCCTCACAACTTCTACTCACTCGTATTGTACGTTATTATTGGTCCGTTAGGCCAAGGACGTCTGTGGTCCATACCAATCATTATAGACTCTTGAGTCTTGTTACTATCTCCTTAGTACTACAGCATAACAATTATTTGAATGGTATTTACATCGCCTTAGAATTGTATGTAACTTAGAGATGATTTAACATATATTGAAGGTTTTATATGTAAATTGTAGACCGTTTAACATATATATATATATATATATATATATATATATAGGTTTTATATGTAAATTGTAGACCGTTTTAAGTGAGGGACTTGACAGTCTTAGGATGTTGGTATCCCTGAAATATACTGGATTCTCCATCACATATCAGTGATAATTTCACGTGCTATATAGGTCTTTGGAGAGAATTGGGTGGTCATTTCTTGCATAATGTACTCAGTAAAAGTCTCAGTCACATTAGAAAGACAGAGAAATTCATTTATCCATTAGACCTATATTTCTAACTTTTCACAGTATTGACATGTATAATTGTTTAGCATCAACTTTGCATGAGGTTGCCTATAAACAAAACAAATAGGAGTTGAAGGCAGGCCTGTCCTGGCCCCTCCTGGATTGTTTCTCAGCTGCCATGTTCTAATTGAAGATGAATTTACCACAGCTGTATAAACATTTCTGGAAATCTAAGAATCAAAATTTCTTCCTCTCATCTCTAAAGTCTGAAAAAAATTAGCAAGAAAACAGAGAAAAAACAGTTTATTCTTAACAACCTAGATAACTCATAATTGTTAATGTGTGTGTATGGATTGCCGTTGAATCTTATTCATTTTTACTAATGTTGATGGTAGTTATTATTTTTGCGATATGTACATGGTTGAGATGTTTTAGCTGGGTCTGTTTTCTACTGAAAGTCTTAGGAAGGCCTCCGTGGTGCTATTTTAAGAGTTAAGAGTGTTAGTGGGAACTAAACTGTGCTGAGAAGTAATATAATACATACATTAGATCCAATTATTTGTTTTCATCTTTGCTCAGCTTTCAAGGCTGTTGAAAGACATATCTAAACCTACTAGTTCAGAAGCTTTTTAAAATACATACATATAAAAGGAATACGAATGGAGTTACGAGGGCCTGCAAGGCTGGAGGCTATGAGAAGCAGGCAACTCGGTGCATAAATATATTTACCCCAGAACTGAAGTAGTATAACTCCTATCTTTCTTTTTATTAGCTATAATAGTTTAAATATAATATATGCATTGATTTACTTAATACATAAAAGTTGACTTCCTCAAAATAGCCAGCAAATACAGGCTTATGAAATAACATAAACCCTAACACTTTCATTTCCCATCTGAACATGTGTTCATTTTAAGAGCTGATGTATGTTCAAGACATTTGTTTGAAAATATGGTAAGAATATTATTTCAATCAGTGAGAGATGCTATTTGAAACCCACTCTAGATGAGCCTGTAATTCAGCTCTTTCTCTAGGGAGGCATACAGCTGCAGGTTTTATGGTCTTCACACAGGAGGAAGGGAAAACAAGAGTTTGCTTGTGTTAGCTACCAGATATTTTTATTTTCTGGTTTGTCAGTTGTTAACCTTACTGATTCCCAGAAAGGGGCCAGTATGTGAATTTAAATCATCATAGCATTACACTCAGAGTCTTGTTATCTTTGTTGGAAAATGAGAAATCCAGGGGTGGTGTGGTCCTTATGTAACCTCTCAATATGCTACAAACATCTTCTGCTTTTCTATTCCCTAAGATCCCTGATAAGATGAGAAACAACTTTTATGATAGTTAAAATGCTCAGTTGAAAATGGACACCTTTTTGTCAAGGAAAAGAGTTGGAGCAATGGTATTTTATGTTGTATTTTTCCCACACTTATTTCCACAACTGATGGGACTCTCTGAGGACTGTTTCCTTAGAACTACATTTTGAAAATGATTTTTTTTGGCAGAATTTGATGAATATATTTCGCTCTATTTTATGCCATTGTAACAAATACTGTCCATCTTAACAAATTTAACACTAGTAATAAACCATATTGCAGGTTAATTTATTAAATAGGATGACAATTACTTCCCATCTTGCGATCATCATAGAGTCAATTATGAGTGAACACAGACATCTTTTGTTAGAACCAACAGACAGATATATAGACTTTCTTTGGAGGAATGTGGTAAATGATACTTCAAATGTTTCTGTGTCCCTTAATGCATATGTTGAAATATAATATCCAGTGTTAGGAATCATTAGAGATCTTTTGGCTCATGAGGGAAGAACCCACATGGAAAGCATTGATTCCTTTGTGCAAGAGTCCTAGAGTTCTTTTCTATCCCTTCTATGAAGACACAGCAAAACCACAGCTTTCTGTGAACCAGGGGAAACTGAATTGCTGGTGCTTTGGTCTTGGGCTGTTCAATTTTCAGAACTGTGAAAAATGAATATCTGTTGTTTGTTACTCTGTTTTATGTCAACTGGATACAAGTTACAGTCATTTTGGAAGAGGGATCCTAAACTGAGTAACTGCCACCACCATACTGCCCTGTGAGCAAGATTGCAGTGCCTTTTCTTGATCCATGGTTGATGTAGGAGTGCATAGCTTACTGTGTGCACTGTCACTCCTAAGCTTTTGGTCCTGGGTTCTATAAGAAAGTAGGCTGAGCAAGCCCTGGAGAGCAAGCCAGTATGCAGCACTTCTCCATAACTTCTACTTCCGTTTCTGCCTCTGGCCTTCCTGCCCTGGCTTCCATTAACGATATATTGTGATGGTCAAGTCTAAGCTAAATAAACCCTTTTTATCCAATTGTGTTTTACTATAGTGTGTTATCACAGAAATAGACACCCAAACTAGGACAGTTGTTACACAGTATGTGAGAGTGCAAGTTGTGGGCTACAGGTGAAAACTGAAATACATATTAGTTCAGTTTCTGGCACATTGATATGTGGAATATCTGACAATATCACAGTGAAGATGGACTGCAAACAATCAAGAGCAGAACTGGGTAAGAGACCAGGGGGAGTGGATTTTTCAAGTAAGTGGAAGTAGAATACAGTGTTATAAAGAGACAAAGACAATATTAAGACAGGAGGGTTAAGTAGGGAGGAGGATGGGAGTGCAGGGTAGAGGAGGGAATATGGAAGAGGAACTATTTCTTAATGACTTCTTAAAAATTGTATCTAAACTTACTAATAGTGAAAAGGGGCTTTAAAAAGTCTTATCTAAACTTACTAACATTGAAACTTCTTAAAATATATGCATTTGCAAAAGTAGTAAGAAAATAGATTTACCATATAATTGAGGAGATAATATCTCAACTAAGCCTAATATATCATCAAATAAAACCCCTGGTAACAGGAATGGGGTTATAAGCTTTTAATTTTTCACCAAAGAGATCCTATAGACACTTATAACCCCGAACTTTACAGGCTAGTGGCAAGGCTACTGGTTAGCCTTGACTGGACAGTTAAGACCTGATGGCTGAAGACACTGCATAGTGAAGCCATTGAACAGGAAAATACTGAGCAAGTACTCAACCAGAAACGTAGCTCATACTGACCGGTGCTCACAGTGCTAGAAGATACTATACCTGCTACTGGAAGGGAAAAGTAATCGTCAGTCTCACTCAGCTACAAATCCTGTGAGCTAAAACAGCAACTTGCATGCAAGATATGCCCACTAATGTAACAGAGGCACAAATATTATGGTAATAATCAACACTTCTTGATTGAACTTCTTTCCTGCTTTAACAGGAACCCATTACTGTTAATAAGGTCAGGAACCTGACACCAAACGGGTCATAGACCCTAGAGGAAAACCTACTACTGTTATTTTGCAAAATGAATATAACAACAAAATGACTCCTAATGATAAAACTATATTCATAGATCATTGCATCACTCAACCCTCATAAGAGAAGTTTCATCATGCAGAAAGTAAATGGTAATTACTACAGAAACCCATAACTGGACAATGTCTAGTGAGAGAGATTGAGCATTCAATCCTGAACAGGATGTCTTTACTGTCCCGCTTTTTTCAAGGCTCAGAGATCAATATGCAAAAGAAGAGGATAATGAAAGAGCCAGGAGATGGAGATGGAGAGAGTGAGAATAAGAGACAGAACGATGAGGGGAAGGATGAGAAGGAACCCTCAAGGTTAGATCAGCCATTCAGACTAAGTCTCCATTCCTCAGACATCTGTAATTGCTTCAGGTCTGTCATGTGACTATCCCCTGCTGCTTGACTGGAGATACCATGTCGGAAAAAAAGAGTAGAAAGAAAGTTCCTACCCTTGGTGATGGAATTCTAGTCCAGGGGTACCCTCGGTTACATGTATTTCTATCTCCTTTAGGCATGAGGGGCAACTGTCTTTTTAATATTTTTGTAAAATACTATGATTTTAATCTTTTTTTTCACGTGGTTCAAAATATCCTACATTCACCAAAATGGTGGGGTTTTTTTGCTCTTTGATATTTTCAAGACTAAGAATAATAAACACAGTGCTTTTTCCTGTGTTTTAGTACACAGAAAGAAAGAAGATAAATGAGTTCCCCATTTTTGTAGTTATTATTTTGTGTTTGGACTTCAGATACAAAATGGATATCATTTTGCTTTATATAATTTGTCTTCATAACCAAAAAGTGTGGTCTTTAGAGTAGTGTTGTAAAGATCAATATCTCACTGAAATTGTGCAAAATAATTGATAAATAAAAACACAATAAAACAGTATCCAAACCCTAAGTTCACATTTAAGAAAATTTAAAATCTCAAGGAAAATTAATTTCATAATTATTTTTACTTAAATCAAGTTTTATCACTGATTTTCTATGAGGCCTATACAGTAATAATATTAAAAGAGATAGGGGAACAATGTGATCTGTCTTATCATTTCAATATATGACTTATATGAGAAAATACCCTTGAGAAATAAAGTTTTGTAGAACTGTGAATTTAGTTAAATTATTAATTATATTTCTTCCTTGTATGTTTTCTTGGTTAGTGTTAGGAAGTAAATCTTGGGAACATATTTATAATCCAAAGTAATTCTCAGAAATGGCCCTACACAACTCTTCCTTACCCTTTCCTCCAGTCCTTTATTTTATCCTTCCTGGCCCCCTCTCTTCCCCCTTTCCCTTCTCTTCTCATTTTTTCTTCCTTTTTTTTCTGCTCCCTTTGCAGCCCCATTCCTGTAAGGCTGTCTCATCACTGCTGCCAGTCCTCTGATGACTTTATGTCTTAAACATGCTTCCCAAACAGCTATGCAGAAACCTCTTGAGTAGCTGGAGTTTGCATTCCCAGGTAGAGAAAGAGCTCCATTCAAAACCAATTACCTAGGATTTCGCTTGCTGATACATCTGGCAATTACTCAGATCATTGCACGTTATGTGATAACACATACAATTCTCATGGCGGTCTGCTTATAAATTGGCTTGAAACAACTTCAGAGCATACTTGACTAAGTATATTTTGAACTTAATTACTGTGTCTCCTATAACAACTTGATAAAAATGCCAATATTGTGTTGTTGGTTTTCTTTTTTACAAAATTCACAATGAAAGATACAATGCAATTAACATTTACTTTTCTCTGTTACTGTCTTTTCCATTTTCTCGTATGTATGAGTATGAATTGGTTTTGTTGTTAGATCAAATAAAAAGTTCATTATATAATCAGAAGAATTGTTACTATCATAAAAAATTTACCTTTGTACACTCCATTCCATTCGTCAGTTTCTAAAGAAGTATAAAAGTTCCAAAGTATACTATAGGTTTCTAATATCTGGTTATAGGTGTTTTATAATTTTAACCTTTTGATTATACTGAATGAGTTGCCAAAAGATTCATTTTTTGGTGAGGGAACTCTATTTTACTAGAAATTAGGGAATCTAGGCTATTTCTTTATTTTTTCCTTACCTCTTGCATAGTTTTGAGTAGTCTCTGTATTATTGTAGTATTATTTTTGTAATTATGGGCTTAATGAAACACCCTCCATCTCCTACAAGGGATGATCACTTGGAAGCATTAGAGGATAAGTTGAAAGATGCCTTTGGTCTACACATTTTAAAGGACAGTTTTGTGTAGCTACTGATACAGTTTCAATGGTCTTGTTTGAGCGACCTATTTATTATGAAATTGGTTGGAAGGACCTTCTGAAATATTGGCATATAGACGGAAGCTGATATAACTAAGTTGGAAATTTGGAAATGGCCAAAGCGTAATACCTCTACTCTCCACATTACATCTTGTCAAGTACTTTTCACTTTTCATAGTAATAACAGATTTATATCTGGAAATTTCTTTTCAAGTGCACATATCTTCTAACCAACTTGCTGCTAACATTTTATTTTTAGACAGTTTTATTTGGGTGAAATTGGTCTATTTGGACATTTTGGAGTTGCTGTCTGAGAGTGCCATAGGAAAGTATTAAATGCTGTGTTGGATTTCTTGTGTCCCTTTAAAGAATTTCTTTTCTGTCTGCAATTTAATTTTCCTTTTAGAGTTCCTCTCCTGCTCTTCTCATGTTGACTTTATTGTGTAGCATGATTAAAGAAATTCTCAATGAAAAGTTACCTTAGAATTAAGCAAGATATTTAACTGTAATAAAGGGATATCTCTAAGTACATTAACTTTAAGTGCAAAGCTATTCATTCACAATCTTCTTTCTAATTCTTGCTGAATCAAAGTAGTCATTTACAATTTAAGACAGTGTATTGATTATTGACCACACAAGTTATGCTATTAGCAATTTGGAGAATGTAATGCATAATTTTATTTATGTTTACAACAGTAACATATTTTTACTGTTGTTATTAGCATAATTTATTTTTAATTGGAATTTTCATATAGAATATTTTTCCTATAAAAGTAAATACACTTTATGAAAGAATTGTCTAAGTACTCATATCTATTTATAAGTTGCCTGTTTTAACAATCTGGTCATACTTAAAAGCAGTTTATTCTAAAAATTTAGTTTCTTCTCCCATATCTAAGGGATGTTAAAAGGATGCTATTGTATTATTTTTTGAAGCATTTTATCTTCTTTCAAATTCTTTTTATTTCATCCTGCAGTAGCTCATTTGTTTGAATATATGTAGCTCATTGGATTTTATATTCTGTGAAGGAGTATTTTTTGTGCATCCTGTCCAAGGCTAGATTCCTGTAAATAGCAGAGAGCTTATGAAGTAACAGTCTAGTAAATATCTGTAACTAATTAAGAAAAAAACTATAAATGGCATGAGACCAAAAAGATAATTTGCATATTAAGGTAGAAAGGTGTGATTCTTGTAACTGTGAGCATACCATATTGACTAAATAGCTGAATATTTCTGAAAATTTTTAAAGATGTTTTCCAGGATATTTCATGATTGCTAGTTTTCTACTCAATGGTAAATTCATTGGATATGAATCCACAACTATTTCTCCTACTAAATGAGTGCGATGTTATGTAGCTTTATCATTGTGATGATCTGTAGAAGCAGGACACAGGGCCAAGAACTGTGACGTAGATACAGTTGTGAAAATGTATCACTCATCCTGGCTCAGTAGAGTATGCTGGGACCTCTTCCCTGCATCATGGAAGAGCAGACTCCAAGCAGGGTAGTCATGAACAATACATGCTTATAGAGAAGTGATCACACAAGCAAAGGCTACGCATCACCTACAAATAATACTAACAGTTCTGAATGTTTGAAAAGCTAGAATTAGCCCAGTGTCAGCAAGGAGAGGAAAAAGGCATTTCAAAGATCATTCAGTAAGCAGCTGAATTCATGCAGAGAGTATGTATTTTCTCAGGTAAAGAAAGTGAGAGGTCTGAAGATTTCATCTGAGAGTTCTATAGTGAAGAAGTAATTATGAAAATTTCCTAATCACATGGAAAAATATTAAGGCTTCTATAACAAGAAATATAAACCACAAATTAAGTGTGTCTTTAAACCTTCCCCCAAATAATCTGAGCATTTTCATACTAAGTTTACATCTTAAACGATTCATTTGAACACTTCTGAATGTTTTACAGTAGCTGTTTGCCTAACTTGTTGGTATCTCTCTCTTTAGCATGGCTGTAAGGGTGCTGCTCATTTTGAAAACCTAGAAGAAAGGAGTCTCTTTTCTTGAAAATCCTCTCTCCCAAGCAAAGTAAGCAAGTGTTTTTTTCTGTTTATGTTAAAAACACTTTTGATAGAATGATATTCCCCTAGCTTAAAAATCATCCTTGTCAGTAATATTTTGTTACATCACTTAGATTTTCTACAATGTATAAAAAAATCTGAGAGATCCAGAACTTTTATACTTGAATTTGTCATAGAGGACAAATGCTAAGAGATACAATTAAAATGAATATCTTTACAGACTTGAGCATAGAATATATTTCAGATAAAAGTGAAACAAAACACTTGAAAAAATTCACTGATACATTGCAAACATTATGCAGATTTTCATCTCCTTTAAAATTCATCTTGGTTAGTTTTCCCCCATAGCTTCAGTGGCTTGGCCAAGTGATGTGCTTGGAGCGACCATGAAACTACTCCGATCAGGTAACACTCATCTGTACTCTCAACACTAGGGAAGCCTAGTTCAGAGGAAACAGGAATTCAAGATTAGTTTGGCTCACAATCAACTCCACCTTAGGAGCCCTGTAACAGGAGGTTGAAAACTATAGTAAATTGTAATAGCCTTCTTCTGTTGCATGTTTCCTGCCATGAGAAGACAGATGTGATGGCTGGTCAGTTGCCAACCACATAAACACTTGGTCAGCCATATTAACTGTTGCTCTATTTATAACATTCAGAAATTGCAAATAACCTAAATGTTCCTCAACAGAAAAATGGATAAAGAAAATGTGGTTTATGAGACTCCAGGCAAGATTATCCAGTCTCCACATGACACAAGTGCATGAGTGAGCTGTGGTGACAGCAACTGAGACATAAGGGAAAGAACTGTTGAGGTGGCTCAGAAAATACTGGGCTAAGCAAAGAAACATTTCTATCTGTCTCCTAAATATTGGGATGGTCTGCTGCAGAGGAAAAGCTGGCTCTTGCTGAAATATAAATGTGGAAGTTTTCCAAGTTTTAAGTGATGCCATGACAAAGCTCACCAAAATATGGAGCTCTTGCTTTTGAACTAGGAAACAGGTGGAAGCTATAAAAGCCACAGCGAAAGAGCAAAGTTTAGGAAAATTGTCAGTAGACTGTTAGCAGAAGCTGAGAACATGAAAGAGACGTGCTTTATATGACTGGAACAATAAGAAAGCTGTCACCTTCAGTAACTTGGGGAAAATACAATGTGCCCAGTGAACCTGTAAATCATGACAATTTGGTATAAATATGCATCATTGTAAATGCTATTTAAATTATAGCAATTACATGAGATAGATGATAGATATAGATAAATAGATGATAGATGATAGATAGATGATAGAGACAGAGACAGAGAGACAAAGAGACAGAGACAAGAAGGGATATAAACTACAGAATATTCTCAAAGTCAAACTTATTCTTAAAATGTATCTCCATCAATCTCAGAATATCCTAGTTTCCATTCTAAGTTTTGTTTACTCATTTCTTACCTTGATTCTCAGAAATTCAATCAATCTCTAAGTTACAGATTTAGTATGCTTGACCGAGTCATTAAAGTCAGTATGTCTATTCTCATACACTTGAATTCCATACACATTTTTGTTCAGAGTCTATCATTCTGCTTGTCTTCAAAGAAGCACATTGAGAGCCCAAGTAACAAGTGACAGCTCATGCTGTTGAAGACGTGGAGTAAGAAGAACCCTCATCCATTGCTGCTGGGAGTGCAAACTAGTACAGCCACAACTGAAATCATTGTGGCGGTTCCTCAGGAAGATGAAAATCAATCTACCTCAAGATCCAGCTATGTCAATCTTGGACAAATACCCAAAGGATGCTTTATTAGGATAAAGAATCTCTCTTGTAGACCACATACACACTTGGTCAGCCATGTTAACTGCTGCTCTATTTATAACATTCAGAAATTGCAAATAACCCAAATGTTCCTCAACAGAAAAATGGATAAAGAAAATGTGGTGCACTTATACAATGGGATATTATTACTCTACCATTAAAATGACATCATAAAATTTGAAGATAAATGGATGGAGCTAGAGTAAAAATCACACTGAGTGAGGTATCCCAGACCCAGAAACATAAATATGGTATGCATTTGCTCATATGTGTGATGTAGGAGGGTCATCTGTCTATGTGTTACTTTCATTGGTTAATA
>LOJH01007405.1:0-10386 GCA_001685095.1 Ellobius talpinus
ACACACACACACACACACACACACACACGGGTGGGGGGGCGGAGAGACGGTGGGAGGGGTTGTTGGTCCGGTCCGGCTCACTCAGGTCTCTACTTAATCAAATGGGATCGGTGACTCAAAAATGAGTCTCCAAGGTTTCTGGGTACATTTTCTCGCCCCTCACCCAACCCTGTCGGATAATTTAGCTCCCTATAAATAAACTACGTTTGAGAAATCCAGAGGAGCGGACGCCGCCGCGCCGCTCCGCACCGCGCCAATAGAGCCTGGATCCGGATAGAAGCTGTGGGGTGGGCGCGCCATCAGCCGAGGTCCCTGGCAGCTGTGAGCCCGCCCTGGTGCGGTGGGCGCTCAGCCTTCCCCTGGGGCCTGGTCTCTCTGGGGCGCGGGGGGGGTTACCAGTTCCCTTTGGGCAGCAATGGCAGCTGTGGCGTGTGCCAATCCTGGGAAACAGGAGGCCGGCGTGGACAGGGTTGACATCAAGCTTAGGCTGCTTCTGAACCAAAGGCACACTAGACACAGAGGGGGACTCCTCCCTACCCAAATCTAAGGCTCTTAATTAAGATAGCGAGCTGTGAGGAAAATAAAAGCGCCCTCGACGAACATTTTTTTTCCTGTTTCTTCAGAATTTACAGATTGAGGAAGGGAAGAGCTTCTGAATTCCAGTTCTGGAAGAGCAAACCTTCCTTCTGAGTTGGTAGTCTCTATTATTTGAGCGTCTCAGTTGAACAAACTCATAATTAGCTCAGCGACTTTGGTCCGAACCTGAGGACTCAAAATGAGACTTGCTTTTGCCGTTTAAAAAAAAAAAAACATTAAACAAGAATAGGGAAAAACGCGTTTGGACACATAATGGATTTTTTTTTCAGAACTGCCATCTTCTTTCTGAGAGCAACCCAGCTGCTTAAAAGAATATATCATCCAAAAGGAGCTAGTTTAGCAGCCTTTACTTTGTCGTGGAGTGGGGGAGGAAAGCTTCCTTCCACAAAAGAGAATTATTTTGCCAGTGAGGTTGAGATCGGACCCTCTGAAAGTGTAGCCAAGGCCAAGGGGAAAGCGCCTGACCCGCTTGCCTCGTGGGGGTTGCTTCACATTAGAATGTAATTCAGCCCCCGAACATCAGAGAGAAAATCGAGGTATCTGCAGTGAGAATCATTTCATTTTGATCATTTAGAGCTGCGGGTAGGCGGCAGAGAGGGTGGCTTCAGGGAGTCCCATCGCCCGCCTGGTTTTCTACAGACACCGTTAGAGAAATGGGCAAGCAGCGGAAGAGAATGACAACATGGCAGGCAGCGCGGGCTCACCTCGTGGGCTGCTAAAGGAAGGGTTCCATTTGATTTATCATATTTACCTTTGATGTCAGCGAGTGGGAATGAAGTGCAGCTTGGTCTAATTAAAAAGGTCTAAAAAGGCATTTGAAATAGGTTTGCTGTCTGATCACGGGATGTGAGTTCCGTGTTTGGCAGCTTTCTAAAATATTGCTGGAACTATTTGAACAGAACAATTAGCAGCATGCTAAAATGTTTGCATGCTATGCTTAGAAGCTCTTAGCTGTAAACTTTAAGGCGATCTGTTCCCCTTTAAGTTAAAAAAGGATAATGCTGCTTCCTTGTGGCGAAGGCTGTCAGGAACCCGCTGATCAATAAAAGTAAACTGGCGCCTCCAAGGCTTGATTGAGCGGGAGCAAAGAGTCTGAGAAGTAGTCTCGGCCATTAACAATCCCCCAGGTAATGAGAAATGGAAAAAATACTCAGGTAAAATGATTAACATTGCCGTGGTATCTGAAAAGATGCACACAACAAGCTAAGAAAACTGCGGACCTTCTTACCTTAGGGAGTGCTAATAGAATGTCTATATGCCGCTGTCTTTTTAAAGATAAATAGAATTCAATTCATGTAGAATGTCATTACCTTTGTAATTGCAATCACATTGGAAAGACATGGTCTGCCTTTGCAAAGACAAACCCCTTCACTAACGCAATGGCACCATTTCCCCAGCTTCCTGCTCGCTGCTCACATTCCAGGCACCCCTCTTATTCCAAGCAGAGCACCAAAGTACTTTCAGTTACCAAACTGCTTTTACAGAAGACCAAATGCTGAGAGAGGCAGGGGCGTATGGATCTGCTTCCCTTCTTTCCCAGCACCTCCTCCACCCTCAAGCTCACAGTGATAGTTACAACCCCCCCCCGCACACAATAGTTCTTCCATCCCCCACTCTGTCTATAGATAATCCGAACACCCTTTGCTTTCTGACTCATTTTTTCCCTAATATATATTCTAGATTATTGCATTCCAACAAAGCTATTAACTAAACGAGGGGCCCCAAACCACCTTCATTATCAGGAATTTATTAGCTAGCTGAATAAAAGCATTTGCATGTAGGTAATAAAAACAAAAAGAAAGTTCTGTTCATTTTAGCTTCCGTTTACTTCAATCCTGAAGGGAACCCCGCCTCCTCGAGCTCTTTAGAGACACAAGAGGGCCATCTAGTGACTATCTCTGGGTTTTTTTGTTGTTTTTTTTTTGTTTTTTTTTTTTCATCTAACTGCTGTGAGAAACCACTGGAGGCTCTGGGTTTGCACGACCGGCCTCAGCTTTCTAGGCCAAGTCAGTTCCTTAGGCTACTGAGGCCAGAATCAAAATTGGTCAAGAGATTGTGGCTTTGTCCTTGGAATCTTATGCATGCGGCTAAAATTGTCGAAAATTGCAATAGAAGAAACAAAAATGGGGAGATCTTTACCTTTAAATCAAACAGATGTGTGAGTGTAAGCTTTGCTGCCCCAAGACTCAGAAGGGTAAGTTTGATTCAGAAAAGTTTAAATTAATAGTAGGAACTAAGATACCACGATATGAGGGATTGTATACATAGAGCTTTCTGAGATATGTTTACAAAAGTATTCGTTTCACTCGCCAAAAAAAATAGCATTCAAAGGACTCCAAACTCCAGTTTCCCTTGCCCTCCACCTCTCCACCTCTTCCTTCTTTTTATTTCTGACCTTACTGCAGGAAACTGGATGTCTTCTGGCTTCATTTTTTTATTGTTGTTTCATCCCATAAGCATCCCCGTTCCCCAAATAATTTGACCTACTGCGTGGAACATTCTCTTAGAACAAAACAGGGGAGTGGGCTCGGCTTAAAAGCTAGACAAAAAGTCAATCTCACTTTTCCTGACTGCATATCTTCTCTCCTGGCTTGAGACTCACTGTCTAGAATTAAAGAACTAAAGGGGAGGAAGCGGGAAGAAGCTGGAAAGTGTCCTTACTCAAGTCCTCATTGTCTTTACAGCAACCCTGGGAGGGTTAAACTCTTTGCAGATGTGGAAGCAGAGTTGTGGAGGGCCCAGTCATTTGCCAAGATGGCCACATTACACAAAACTCAACCACTTTCCTTGTGAAATCAACAAGTGCTGGCTGTGTGCCCAGCATTGTGTTAGGGACCATGGGGTTTTCTAAAGATGGACCATGTCCCTGTGAAGATTAAAATTCAGTTCATTACTTGAATAATAGCATGTAGTTCTATGCACTATAAATATGCCTTGAGAAAGAACTAAACTGGGGTTTATTATGTTGACAGTTTCCTGAAATTCTAATCCCTTCTACCACAAATGATTGCCCAACTTGTAGTCACTTCCCCTCCTCCTTCCTCACCGAACCAGGCAGTTGAAGCAAAGGCAACAAGAGCCACAATCAGGGATATGGGCCTGTGGAGCAGGAATGAGGTGGGTTTTCCAGAATGATGTATGCTGCTTCTGACTGTTTTTGGAACACTAGAAAAGCCAGAGGCGGCCGGTGGGGGAGGGGGCAAGAAAAGATGTTGACATTCCTTGTACTTTTTCTTTTCTTGCCAAGCCCCACCCAACCCTTGCCCTGTTACAAAGGGAAATGGTGACAGCAGGACTTGCGGGCGGCAGGCAGCAGGCACATAAACAAAATACAGAAAGTGTTCTTAAGTGCTAAAATGCCTCACTGTGGTCCTGATGCCTGTCTTTTCCAAGAAACATAGAAAAGGTCACGGACAGTGGAGACTAAAAGGCTATTAATCACTCTGAGTCTTCCCATTTTGACAAGGGCAGCATCCTCGGAGAAGCTGAGTCAACCCTTACCCCAAGCCTTATGCCCTCTCTCTTTAGGAATTCTGTTTCCCACAGGACCAAACCCCTGCTGCTGCCAGATTCATAACTGTCCCTAAATAAACACACATCATGGGGACCATTTAATTAGCAAAGGCTAAATCAGCAGATACATTTCAATACATGACACTACTCTCTAACACCTTCTGCACTACCCTGCAGTGATCACCTGTGAAGTTCTGACAGCACTATTTGGGCTCTCAGTATTATACCCTCTGTCTTTTCATGTGAACTCTCTCCAAGTGGATCCCAAATGCCAGTTTCCTAGGTGCAACCTCATGCCAACTGTTATTGTTCCCACCAACCACCACCACATTTGAAAACAGCTTTCCCTTCAAAGGCATTCTGGTCAGCTCCTGCTGCCTCTTTCATCCCTGAGAAGGAGAAGAGCAACATTCCACAGCCTCCCAGAGAAAAGGCTTTTGGCACATTGAAAGTGAGGGGGTCCCCAAATTAGAGACCTCAGAAAAAAAATTGAAAATGGGACCAGCTGGTTCACAAGGAGAGGGGATTAAAGACTATGGATGCTTGCTTTTAAGATAAACTCATTTTTATTTTTATAAACATTTTTCATCAGTGCTGCAAATCCATGATGCCACAACCTGGAGATCCCAGAAGGAGGCAGAGGGAGCACCATAAAGGGGACAAACAGAGCAGAAGTGAAAGAAAAAAAAAGAGGATCCCAGGGACTCTGGGCATGTGTAACTCACTTAGATTAGAGATCCTTATGGGAGCATAGCTTTAGGTTCTCAACCTAGACTTCTCTACCACCTTTAAGCCATTTCTGGTTCTTCTATCAAGTAAAGTAAAAACGCAGCAGGAATACTACATAAAGGAAGGTTTAGGGTACTGAAAGAGGCCTAATCAAAACATCAGTTCTATAAAATATGCCCTGGAGATCACCTTTCCAAATCTATATATACTGGGAAAATCATATATACACATATGTCCATTCTTACAATTTGTTTTGAAAGTGCTAACATGACTGGAGAAAACAGATCTTTTAAAGACTTCAGATACAGTGTGGGAGCTGAAAGAGTGTGTGGATCATACACGATAGTGCCAGGTCACATTACATTCAAATGAGTGATAACAGCAAAAACAACTTAGAAGTTGAATAAAAAAGTTAAACTGATGAGCCAACATCCTGAGCGTCTTTCCGTATTTTGGGTAAATGATAATTGCAGCAAAGCACTAAGTTATTTTATACTTTTAAATTCTAGATAGCCCAGTTGGCTCTAGATTTTCTCTTGACTTTTCCAAAGCTTCTCCCAGAACTCAGAAGTAGCCTCCTGTAGCTCACTGAGAGATGCAGCTGCTCCACCAACTGATGTTTTCACCAAACTAGGAAACTTAGTAGTTAACAAATGTTAACATAAGAAGGAAAGAAAAAAAAACGTAATAAACAGGAGGAACCGTCAGTTTGACAGCTGCAGTTACATTACCCAGGCTAGCAATGTAAGTACCAAGGCATGTCAGGGATGCCACTAACAGCACCATGCACAGTATCTGTTCAGGTTGACAAGCCCTGGGGCAGTGGCAAGTAAACCGAAAGAGGGAGATCCCAGAAGGAGGCAGAGGGAGCACCATAAAGGGGACAAACAGAGCAGAAGTGACAGAGAAATCATTTCAGCAATAGGGAAGTTATGCGCCTTTTTTTTTTCTTGAGTGAGAAGAAAACAATGACTTACCAGCTGGGAAAGCATTCCAATTTGGGGGTCCAAGAGTTTGCCTACTGGTGAACTGGGCCTTGGGGGAACTGCATATTAATTTGTATCTGTTTCCTGCAGCTGGAGCCAGAATGGGCCATAGAGGGCCAATGACCTTTCTTCTAAAAGCTGGGAGTTAGGAGGGGAAGGGAGAATGTCCTATGGGGGGGAGACACAGCAGCTGCGCTGAGCTTCACTGTTTTCTTTCAGCAACGATCACAAAATGCAGCCACATCAGTACCAGGGAGTATCTACTCTGAAATGGCAGCCTAGGCAGCAGTGAACAAATTAAGTTTTTTGCCTAATGCTGGGTTGGTAAGAGAACTAATGATCTTAGTGGGGAGTGGGCCCAGCTTGAGGCCTGTGTAGCTCTCCATGTTCTCTGCCTTGGGAAACTGGAATGTCAAAAATCCTTGCTGTCTGGCTGTGCAGTTTCATTTGGTGGAACAGGCAATCAGTTCTGGAAGGCTGACCGAATAGAGTGGACAGAATGATAGCTCAAAATGATATCCATCAATGACTTCGTTGCAGCCCCAGCCAAACAATCAAAAGCAAATAGTCAGCTTCTAAAATCAATGTTTCGTGAGATGATGAGCCAACCAGTGGAGTTCACATGGAGTTGGATGGGAAGGAGAATTGGGAGGGAAAGCAGAAAAAAAATTTTTCAAACTACCCACCAAAGCAAGCAGTTGCATTTCCTTGAAAAAGGCAAATTTGGTTCCTAGCAAAATCAGAACTGCAGTCTCCTAGCAGAACAAAACAAAGGAGCAGGGGCGAGACATTTTTGAAAACAGGAAGGTGTTTTGGAAACAATCACAGGAGGGCTAGTAAGCCATTGTGCTCTTGGGATCCATCTGCTAAGCTCCAGAACATCCTCTTCTTACTCCACCCCCATCTAGCTCTCAGATTGCAAACACAGGGTCAAGAGCCGGGTCACATGTGAAGAAACAGTAAAGTGGAAAAGACGGACTCAGCCCGAAGTTGAGAAGAAGAGCCCGGATCCAATTTGTTTCACTCATGAAGGATGTGGTGGGAGAGACGGGCAAGCCCTTATTCTGGTGCCAGTGCAGGGGAACAAGAGTGGACTTAAATTAAGAGAAAGTGCATTTAAAAATTAAAACTCATGTGCAACTTCTAATCAACCTAGAGTCTACTACAGTGCAGGATCATAGATAAGAAGTGACTGTATAAAGTTTATAGCTATTAATAATTATGTTAGTCGTGCAATAAAAACAAACACTAGCAAGGTAATCAAATTTCATGCTCCATAGCAGAGATCAGGGCAATCTTTAGGGAAAAAAATAAAAGAGTTTTTCTTCAGTGCAGTATATATGAAGACATCTTCTCCAGACTTTTCTTCCAAATATAGAATGAATATAAATACTTATTAAACATTAATTATATAGATATGTAGATTCATAATATACAACTAAGAGTTCTTCCATTGAAAAAGCATACTTAATCTCATATTCTGATACCACCAGAATAAGACCCCAGCAGTGGCAATTACCATTAAGACTCAAGAGAATTCATAACACCAAATTTAGCATCTGTTTAATATCTTTTCTTTCTTCCTTTTTTTTCGCTATAGGAATTCCATATATAGCCCAGGCTGGCCTTAAATTTGCCATTTTCCTGCCTCACATTCCCAAGAACTGGAATTACACGTGTCACTGTGCCTGGCTTTCAAATCTTTTCATGTTTATTCTAGACAACACACACACAAACCTTCCTTTAAAACTCAAGGTTCTGAATAGTATGTAGTGGTCCACTAACCTGTTCCAATATAAAGTCAGATTCTCCTAGGTAAGGGGGGGTGAACATAGAATACTTAATTTGGTTTTATTTTTGCAGAGAAATAAACAGCTGTCAACATCCAAGACAGGTTCATGAACAGCTTTGGAACTTGGAGATCAATGAAATCTGATCGTCTCATGAGAAACAGAGTTCAACTTAAAGTTTAACCAAAGATTTCCTACCAGAGGCAGCCTCTCCTTGTCAGAAAGCCTTTGAAGACCCTCCCAGGCTTCCTGTTCAGTATTGTTTGATCTCCAGGGGACATTAGATTGTTGTAAAGCCACTTTATAAATGAAAATTACTGTATAGATGCAAAATAAATTTGTTCAGCCAGGGCAAGTAATTCTTGATTTCTGCAAGTTCCCATGATGTGATCTAAGATAGATAGTAGACAAGGAAAGATAACTCAGTCTCTGAAATAGATTTCTTTGTAAGGACGATGGTTATGATGGTGACTAACTACTTCTTTCCTGTTCCTTCAAATGTTAATCCAATACTAATACACTAAAGGATTTTCCCATTCTGATACATCTGTGTGATGTAGATCACTGATCAATTGTAATTATTTATAAATTTAAATTCAATTATCAATCTCCGTTTTAAGCCAGTTTCATTAGAAAATATTAATTGATCTGCCTACAGATACTATGTACTGACAAGATATATTAGTTGGAGACATGGATCCTGCCTTCCACATGCTTCAAGTCTGCCTGTCAATATTAAAAAAGAAGAACCAGAAACACAATGCTATATTTATCTGAGCAGCAATGTTCAATATTGATGCACAGGAATGGTTTGGAACAGAAAAGCTGTGGGAATGCCTTTCCAGTGAGTTAAAGGGTGCTTATGAAGGCATAAATGTTGTAATAAGTCATGTGTTGAAGAAACAATGAAGAATATAATTTGGCTCAAGCACTTATTCTACTAACATTATTGAAGTGCTGTGGTGCAGCCTCAAGGATACAGGTTTTGTGGCTATACAGATTGGGATTCATGTATTGGCTCTACCTTTTTCTCTGGCTAAGTGGCATTAGGCAAATTAATATGGTACGTATTTCATAAAATTGTGGACTATATGAGCTGATGCCTATAAAATGATTCTTATAAAGTACTTCATATTGTACATGCTTAGCATAAAGTTGTTGCGCTTTAGCACTCTTATTCATAGAACACCATGATGCAATGTGACAAACACGAAATTCAAAATATCAGGTTACTAGTAAAGAAGAGGAAGCCTCTGGCCCTCAACGATCTCATGGAATATTTCTACAACAGATAATGAAAGTTGAGGTTGTAAGAGCAGGTGCAGGCTATCATACATAGGTGAGTGCTATGATGAAGAATTCAGAACTTATTTTGGAAGCCAGTGGTGTCATCAAAGACTTTTGGTGCTGTGAAATAACTGAGAATCATTTCTTTGATTTGTGATTAATGTCAAAGTATTAATGTTGGCTTCTTCAGCCCTTGTCTGCTTCATCTACAAATTAGGGTAGCTCACTTCTTTCATGAGTCAAATCCCAGTACATTGTACATCAATGCAGCATAATGAGCAACGGCCGCTGAGATTCAGTAGCAAAACTGACATCCATTGTAAGGCCTGGCTTCTTAAGCTGCTTTGTGACTCTATATGGGGTTCTGTGGCTGAATGTGAACATTTAGCAAGATATTTGAACAATATCGTGCAAGATATTTGAATGCATAACAATCTAAAATCAATTGAAAGTAAAATGTGTAGTAAATTTGAGACATTTTGGACAGCTCATGCCTGCTGTATCCTGTGATTTTACTGTAGCTTCAGCGTTTAATAAACATCATGTACATTTTATACATGCACTGGACACCAAAGAATGCTTCCTGAAACACATCAGCTCACATTTAGGACCACAGTGTTTATGAATTGCATTGAATTTACTCTGCATACAACATTTTTGGATTTATAAACATAATGGTGTATTTGTAGAGAACAAAAGCTTTTTAGTATTTTCCTACCATAATTCCTCAGCATGTATAAAATTAGTTTCTCTATGAATTGGATTGTATTATTATGAAAGAATGTTCAATTTTATCATTAAAAAAGGTCTCACTGTGTAGCCTCACCTAGCCTTCAACTAACTATATAACCTAGGTTAACCTCAAAATGGAGTACTCGTCCTGCCTTGGTTTCCCAAGTACTATGGTTACAGACATATACTATCATGCTTGCCTAGAGTGTTTGATTTTAATAACTGTTTCCTGAGTTCCTGACTTGAATGCCATGAAATTATAAAACTAATTTTGGTTTGTGATCAGAACAGAATTTTCAACAATTTTGAACTTTTCCTAGGTTTATTTCTGCTATTTGGTACTATGTATTTATGTGTAGTAGCATTCTTAGCACTGACCATAATAAAAGAAAAGTATCGGTAAATTCTGAAAAGTGTTAAGCACAAATGAAAAAAGCTATAAATGCATAAAGATACATCCTTCAGCATGAGTTATCTAGTCAAGATTTAATTCATTTTGTTTACTTGTTTGGTCTGTGTTTGTATGTTTTGAGACAAGACCTCATGAAGCCCAGCCTGACCTTTAACAGTTTATTCAAGGATGACTTTGAACTGATATTCATGCTCCTATCAAGATTTAATTATTTATGTTAAAATAAACAAGTACATCCACCTCAGTACACAAACTTGCTTTCATCTTTAAGAAGTGGTAAAATTAGCTGAGTGGTGGTGGCACATGCTTTTAATCCTAGCACTCGGGAGGCAGAGGCAGG
>LOJH01007406.1:1782-20650 GCA_001685095.1 Ellobius talpinus
ACAGAGTGAGTTCCAGGACAGCCAGGACTGTTTCACAGAGAAACCCTGTCTTGGAAAAAAGAAAAGAAAAGAAACCAAGGTTTGGATGTTTTTTTCTTTTTTCTTTTCTTTTCTTTTCTTTCCTTCCTTCCTTTTTTTTGTTTCTTTGTAAGACAGGATCTCTCTGTATAACAACCCTGGCTGTCTTAGAACTTGCTTTGTAGACCAGGCTGGCCTCGAACTCATGGAGATCCACTTGCCTCTGCTTCCCAAGTGCTGGGATTAAAGGCATGTACCACCATTCCCTGGCTTGGGCATTACTTTTATTGTGCTTCTTGCTCTGAGGTTTCCTAGTTTGCACTGTCTCTCAGCTTCTAGAGCAAGGACACATAAGCATGCATCATAAAATGTATATCAATGTATATTTGCAGATATTTCTATAATTCCCTTTTTTTGAGCCTAGATAATGTTCATACTGAGGTCTGTAAATCTGACCCACACCACTTGGGTCATTCTAGCGTGATTCCCTTGCTGACCTGGAAATTCCCACTTAGTCATGCATTCGCCTCCCAACATCTGCCATCTGTTTATTTAATCTCTTAGCTCCAGCAGGCTGATGCAGTAGTGTGAAAACCCTTAACTTGGACCGCTGTGGGAAAGGACTTTATAAGACAGAGTCTATAGGATAGATCCGATTCCTTTGCCTTTAGTCTTACAAACCCCATTCATTTCCAAAGCTACCTAAGCAGACGCTTCCCCTTCCTCCATATTCGTGGAGATTGTTCTGTAAATTTATAATATGTATGAAATCCCATGAGCTTTACCTGTTCGTCCCTTCTTCTTTGCCAAACCTCTGGCAGCCACTGATCTTCTGCTCTCTCTACAGCGCCACCCTTTCTAGAATGCCGTGCAATCGGCGTCAGAGAATATCCGGGCTTCTTAGGCTTAGCTTCTTCCACTTAGGAACCCAGCAAACGTAAACCCAGTGTAAGTTGTTAAACACTCAAGCACTTTAAGGCTTTTGTGCCTTTTCGTGACCACAATTCATTCATTTTTATCAAGTAACATCCCCCATTTGCCTTTGTGCCATAGCCTATCTCTAAATATACACAATTATGTTCTATATTTTACTTACAGCCACTCTGTGAGGGACATTTAAAGACATACACTTTCCAGACAAGAGGGCTCAGGCAGAGAGATTACCTAACTGGCTTTGTGCTGAACTGCCTCTTAAAAGCAGGGTATATCCTGCAGCCTGTGAGGACATTTGGCAAGGTAGTTTTGCCATGGTTATCCTAGGTTAGAGGGTAGTAGATCTGATCAAAGGAAGAGAATTGGAGCGGAGGAAGCATGAAAGGCACCTTCTAATTTTCTCTTTGTGTGTGGTTTGAAGGCCAGGGATCTCCGAGGCTGGGCTCCCTATAGATTTATAGAGAACTAGCAACAGATCAACCCCAGCTTGTCTTGAAGACCATTTCTTCTCTGGGAAGGGCATGAACTGTGCTAAAGGCCTACTGTAAGACAGGACACTTTGCTTGAGAAGATGACACACAGGGACATCTTCAAAGTATTCCACACAAATCCAAAATCTGCTTTATCAAAGATTTTCCAAAGTTACTGAAAAGTTGGAGATGTGGGATTCGGAGGAGACACAAGGCAGAATGGGCATGTGTGGTTCAGAGGGGCTGCTGAGGTAGGAATTCTTTCTGGATAAGAGATTTACTAGAAGAGTTATTAATGGCATAGGTGTACATACAGACAGACAGACAGCATGTCAGGGACATATGGCAGGCAGCAGACCCATGAAGCAGAGTGAGATTCCTCTTTAAAAAAATGTTTTTAATGTTATAATTACTCAATTTCCCCCTTCCTTTTCCTCCCTCCAAACCTTCCCATACATCCCCCTTACTCTCTTTCAAATCCATAGCCTCTATTAAAAAATTGTGTTACAATATATGTTTGTGTATATTATATATATTCCTAAATATATAAATACAACTTACTCACTTCATATACTGTTATTTGTATGTATATGTTTTTATGACTGAGGCGTCTTCCTTTCCTTCTTATAAATCTCAGGAAATGGGGGGTTTGTGCAGTCTGTCTCTGGTTTCTGGGGTGTCAGGGGAGGGAAGGGAATTCTGGAAGGGATATGTTATTCAGACAATATGGGAGAAGAAGGGCACATTTAGTTATGGCAGACCCTTGTACTGGTTGGTGATATGCAGGCTAATGGCGGCCTTGTGTTATCCTGGAGCCTGGCAACTTGAACCTTTAACTTCCTTGGAAACATAACAATGGCATGTGCCATTCTAACGAAATCCAGATACCCGAAGATTCTGTTAGAGGGTTCGAGATTCAGAGACAGGCTCCTGGTGGCCACACTGCCATTTCCTCTACAGCAGTCCTGAAAAAGAGGTTGTTGCAGGTAGGTACGGACTGATCAGCCTGTAGTCTTAGACCCAACAGTTACCAGTTTTAAATACTCCTGGTGCTTGCCAACAGCTTTGCAGGCAGGGGTACCATGCCAGTTCCCAGATTCTCTGTAAGAAATGACCTTGCCCACAGACTGGTCATCTTTATATTTTTCTTCCCCAAGACAGGGTCTCACCATGTAGACCTGGCTGTCCTGGAACTCATTATGTGGACCAGGCTGGCCTCAAACTCACAGAGATCTGCCTGCCTCTGCCCCCCAAGTGCTGGGATTAAAAGTGTGCACCACTAAGCCCAGCCAGACTGGTGACTCTTTCCAAACACCATTAGGTAGGTGACTCTGAACTGATTTGGAAAGACAGCGGTTGCCTCTCCTTGGCCGCAGGGATCCCAGGGATTCCAGACATTTAATTATGACATCATCTTTGCTAATAGCCACCGTGGCTTTTAATAACAGCCTGCTTCTCTCTACAGGCTTAAGTGTTTCTCTTGGCTGACTTCCACCAGCTTCTTTTGTATTTGAGGAAAACGAATGACTGTTTAACAATGGTAATTTTAAGGATTTAAAGAAATAACTTCTAGAAGCTCTAGATTTATAAACCGGCGAAGCAGAAAGACAAGTTAGCAGTTCCGTGGCTCCAAAAGGGATAAGCATTTCTTTTTTGCAGGGGATACAGAGGATTGGATCCATGCTAGGAAACACTCCTCTCCTGAGTTGTATCCCCAGCCTTCTTTTTATTTTAACTTTGGGACAAGGTCCCACTAAATTGCCCCAGCTGAACCACAACTCTCTAAGTAGGTTAGGCTCACTTAAACTTGTGATCTTGCCTTGGCCTCCAGTACCAGGGTAATATGGCGTCTTAAAGACCATTCACTATAGCAGAGGGGAAATGTACTAGGACTTGCATTTCTCTGTAAGAGGAGTAAATTTTGCTAAGCGGCGCTCAGACTCTTGGTCTGCATGTCAGAAAGTCATTTTCCATAAAGTCTACCAGAGGTCTTGCGGTAAAAGTGGGGATTGTACAATGTGGAGGAATCAATAATGGCTCACCTACCAATCCTTGTCACATTGAGAAATTACAGCTTTCCCTGGGCTTTGTAAACAGAGCTACAGATGATATTATCTAGTTTCAACAAGGCCCTCAAAATTGGACAAATGGATTTTGAAAAATGACTATTTTTATAATTAAATTTTAACCTCACTGGGGCTGGAGAGCTGGCTCTGTGGATAGGAGCACTTGCCGAGGACCCAAGTTCAGTTCCCAGCACCCACATCCAACTGTAACTCTAGTTCCACAGTATCTGATGCCCTCTTCTGACTTCCAAAGGCACCAGACACATATATGGCACACATGCATGCAGTTAAAACACACATAAAATAAAATTTACAAAAGATTGGCCTCATACCCGAGCGGCATTCCTTAGCTAAGATATGCACATGGGCACCTACCAATTTGTTACTGGTTTGAAATGTTTCAGCTGTTTGAGCATTCCCGTCCAGTCATTCACCACCTGCTCTGACTTTTCTCAGGGAACCACTAGGCTGTTGTGAGACCCAACAACAGATGGGCTGTCACCTGTTTAGTAACAGAAGGTTTGCGGCCACTCGACTGTCAGTGATTGGGCTGAGTCTATTTAATGTTTCTCTTACTGTCCCTGACTTTGCTTAGCCCATCACCTTCCTTCCAGTCCGGGCCCTGAACTCTATCTGTTTGCCAACCTGCCCATGTTCTCAGGACAGAGCTTACTGGTATCAGAGAGAGAATGTTTGCATAGATCTCACCATCAAACTCAGCGCTCAGAGGCAGCAGCTCATAGGATAGAACCCCGTCCTATCTCCTGCTGTTCTGAGATCCAGGCTTCCTAACACCCTTGCTCCCGATGACTGAGCTTCTCCGGTTTTCTTTGGCGATCTGCCTCGTGTCTCTGGACCCACAGCTATTCTGTTCATCCAGCCACTACTTGTTTATTTCACAAGCATTGGTTAATTCCTATCTGTGTCAGGCCTGCCGTACAAGGCACCGAGGCCTCAAATAGGAATAGTCTCTGGTCTCTGTCCTCACGAATTTAGTTAAGCAGACACATGGCTCAACATGAAATAACAATCAAGGCTCCCTGCCATGGTGGGTGAGGCTTTTTTTCCCACCTAGAAAATAGTGCTGTTATTTCATGTATTGTGGGATTAACCAATAGGGCATGTAAAAGGCTTAGAACAGACATGTGCACATAAAAAGCACCATGTGAGCAGTAGTTTCTCTTATCACTATTATAATTTTCATCAGAGGAGGTGACAAAGCTCACTAGCAGATGCTGGAGATGAGCCTTCAGGGGCTCTTCGGAGTTAGGCTGGATGCACGGCTAGATAGGACATCACCACAGTATGACGGCTTGTCCATTGGCTCTGACAGGGCCGCCACACCTTCCACTCCAGGCATCTCCCTCCCACAGTCACATCCATTCTGGCTGTCTCAACTGGACTCACCCCAGTGCTGCGTCCACCACGCTCTGACTACTTCCTGTTGTTGGCTTTCCAAATTATAGTCAAGCCTTCCCAGGGGCTTCAAATAGATACGCTTAGGGCCTATGCCTCTTCGACTGGTCCATGGCCTTCTGCAGACGGGTGTGTCTGCACTTCTGAATTTACACATATGGACCACAATTTACACATAGCTTTTCCCTTTCACCAGCCATCATTAGAAGGAAGCATTAGCAGACACACATGCCACAGGCTTTCTGTCCCACGCGTCATTATTGTCACGGTCTTTGCTGACCACTTACGTGACAGGCAGCCTCCTTCATCAATCAGATATAAAGCCTAGAGCGTAGCCTGGCTGAGACAGGGCTGTGTACTCCGCCCCAGGCACACAGTTAAAGCTGATTAGCTGTTAGAGGACCGGACGGCATTTCCTCCTCCTTTTGCACATCACTTCTGGACGCTATTTGTCTGAGACTTTTAAGACGTAGGATGATGTGATTTCTGCTTGGATCAGGAAATGGGGTTAGCAAGGCTGCCGTTCTCTCGCTGTTCATCACGTTTATGAGGGTTCTTAGCACACACCTGGGATAGATAGATGGCGTCTTAGAAATGCAAGCTTTGGGAAGTCTCTGTAGACAAAGCCCCGAGAATGGCCTTTCTCCCAGACATACTTCTGTTCTCAGGTATAGAATTACGTATCCGGAGAGCTGTTGCAAGTTCCCAAGAGGGGAGTTGAGGAGAGGGCTCAGGGCTGGACTCTGCTACCTCCTGCTGCACTTACATACAGGAGGCATGTGACTTCCCGGCTACAATATACCTGGAAGTTCATGCTCTAGTTTGTTGATGCAGACGGGGCATGGAGGTCTTGCCGTCACACAGGCAGTATGGGGAGCAGGAGAGAATCTGAAAGGTGAAAACTCTCCATTCAGTTTCTACGGGCTGTGCGATCCTTCGGAAGTCACTTTCAGCTCTGAGCTCACTCGTTGCTTTGGGCTGTTGAAGTGGACTGGAATACGGAAGTTAAACTCACTTTAGATCAAGTGTTTTTAGGTGGTGGTTGGTGAAGTTTCATACTGTTTCTTGTTAAGGACTTTAGGCAATAGCTATTTAGTATAACTAGAAAAATACCACTTTGGTGTTTATTTCCCTTCGAAGCAGGACAATAAATTCTTTCACGACAGAGACTGTACATAAAGAGCAATCACTAAATAAATACACGGATGGGGGAATGAACGTTATATGACAGACACTAATTTAGATCCTGTGGAGTCTGAATAAGAAGAGATATTCCAGATATCTATAGGCCCTAGGTGACTCACTCTTACAGCAAACTTAGAGTAGCAGGCCCACACTAATATATCAAAACATCAGGCTGTTCAGTGTTGCTATGAGGAACATGTTTTACACCTGCCTAGACAACGCAGTAGCCACTGGACACACATAGGAACTGGGCACTTGAAATGTGCCCAATGTAAATGAGAAATAGGATTTTAAGGTTCCTTTTATTTTAATTAATTTAGTAGAGAGGTGCACACTGCTTTGGACAGGGCAGACCTTTCTCACATTGGAGGTCGTTCCCAGCCAGGCCTAGTAGAAAGCATGGGAATTGAGTTCTGGGAGGTTCTGAACCTCTATATATGGGCTGAAAAGCAAGGGACTGGATACCAGACCCCTGGCCTTGTATCCTGCCTCAGTTGTATGCAGATACTCGAATCCAGTACCATCCAGAGTAGTGATTTGCTGTGTCAAGCAGGCTGAGAGAGCTGGGGGACTAGGAGCCAGAGGCAAACTTGGTGACAGACCAGCACCCTGAGGGCTTCAGCTGCACCTGGGTGGCAATGTCAGAAGAGACTTCTAAAGGAATATGGGATCTTGCCTTGGCCGGCCCAGTGGTGTGGGGAGCTTCAAGAAAGGTAGCCCATTTTTTTTATGATGGATGTTTTAAAAATTAAGGACAAAGAAATAACTTAATAAAAAACTGTTAAGTATGAATCCATGCAATTAAAACCTATGAGGGGGCAGGAATTTTTTATAGAAAATAACCGTTCTTTCCAAGAGCCTAAATGGGTATGCTTTGCAAATATCACGAACGATTGGAGTGTCTCGTGATGGAGCTTTGTGGTTTTCCGGTATGTTCTTACACAAGTAGAAGTGTTCTGGAAGAGTTTACAACCTGGTCTACGGCTTTGTTGAAGTGTGGCCATGGAGAGGGGAAGTAAAAAAAAAGTCAATACAGGGACTGGGAGGCTCAATGGTCAAGAGAACTTGTTCTTTCAGAGGACTGGGGCTCAGTTTCCAGAACATACAAGCTGATTTATAACCATCTGTAACTGCATTTCCAGGGAATCTGACGCTGATGCCCGCCTCTTACCCCTACAGGCACCACTTACGAATGTGGTGCCCAGACCTTCATGAAGGCAAAACACTCACACACAAAACAAGATGGATAAACCTAAAAAAAATTTTGATATGCATCTTTAAGACACCATTAGGGATGCTCTCTTCTTAAGCCGTGGGCTTTGAAGGAGGGCCTCAGTAAGAGACGTTTGCACCAACGTATCTTGGTATCTTGACATCCTAGAGATATAATGCTGATTGTCTGTAAAACTCCAGGCAGCACCTAAGCCTGACTGTGTTCCAACTTAGCTGGAGCCTATTTTGTTTCAGACATTATAAGGTGGCAGTGTGGTTGGGGCTCCCAAGTGCCTGAAAAGTGGTCACACCTCTCTTTGCCCTTGAAGCATCTCAAGTTCTCCAACTTCCTCCAACATTTTAAAAGTATGTTCTGAATAGCAGTGATACCAATAGAACCAGCTACTATTTGGAGTTTGGAGAGCGTACTCCAGGAGTGTATTTCTCAGCTCAGTTTCCAGTGCTAAGACTCTAGGACTTACCAGAGACACACTGCACTGCAGCTGATCTTTTCCCATCTTCATGGAACATCACAGAAGCGAGCTGTGTTTTTCCAGGCCCCAGTTTCACCTATTTTGGCGAAGTGCCCAATTTATGCTTCCTCCCTTTTGTGGGAATGTAGATGGCTCAGCAAAAATAATATGCCAGGACATAACTGAGAGTATAAGGGCTAGGGCTCCCAGCAGCTATAGGAGGAACAGAGGTGGCTCCACTCACTCCTTTTGCCAAGATACAAACTGTATCTGGACCTGTTGGTTTGTGGGGGATGATCTAAGTCCTGTGGATAGGAGAATTTTGGAAAACAAAGACAAGTAGTCGTCTATGCCAGCCTGGGATCCCCACTGGCTAGGTTCCGAGCCTCGTGTTCCTACAGAATCCGATATATTTCTCACAAGTTTCAACCTCCTGCCTTCAAAGAGCTATTTGCTAGTCCATCTTCGTTGGAGACAAGGGCTTGACTTGATCTTAATGTCTTTGACTCACAGCGCAGCTCTAGGTTTCTGGAACTTACACAAGAAGCATGAGCAGATGAACACAGTATTAGGAGCCCCACATGACAGGGAGAGCTGTGTGGGCAAACCTGTTCCTACCCATCCTATGTATCACGCCACCAACGGACACCTTTGTCACAAATTTCCCACCAAGGGATTTTCTCGAATTTCAAGTAACACTAGTTTTGTGAGCACAGTTTAGTGAGTACCTAACAAGAGTCAGCTAATCCTAGTCATTCTTAAAAACAAAGGCAGGGATGTGGCTATCTCTGTGGGATGCTTAGAGATAAGTGGATGGGGAGGCAGACAGCCAAGGACTTTTCAAGGTGAATACTCATCAAGGTGACCGTGGAGAGAGAGAGTGATAGAATTTGCTATACAAATACTATGCCAATCAATACTCTAAAGTTCTCTCATCCTCAACACACCTCTAATAGCGAGGGTCAGAAGAGGCCATGGGTGGACAGAAGAAAAAGAGTGGTGTCCTTTAGTGGAAACTTTCTTGCCTGCTCTACTTCACTTATCCTTTTTTCCCAGGACCTCTTCAGTTGAAGACTCAAGCCAACTTCCTTCTCCATGCCATGCCTCCCTGACTGAACCCGTACACTTATGAATTATTTGTGGCGTCCGGTCTCCTTCCTTTGTGTATTTTTATCAGAAGCCATGATAAGAAACATTTTTCTTCTCTCTACTGCTGCACCACCATGAGTTTTCTTCAGTGTAGCCCAGGGTGGAAGATTCCCATTGGCTGTCCTTCTCCCTGGGCCCCTCTTTATTCCAGGCTCATTTACTCACATTTGTCTCAGGGTGGTAGACCAGAAGTCTCTGGCTGGTAGATAGACAGATAATAAGAATCACATATTTCTCTTCAAAAACTAGCATTCTGTCTGGAAGACCAGAGAACCATAAGTCTTTGTAAATTCTTTATGTGATTCTGACACTATTCAGATATGGAAACTGCTGTCCTAGGATGTTTTTCTATCTGAGTTTTTTTTTAGGAAATGAAGGAGGTAGACCCCACAAATAAGAGCTTCAGGGACAATGTAAGCTTTCCTTGCTCTACCCTGGCTCAGTCCAGTAGCTAATGCTAGTCATTCCTTAAAAATAAAGGCAACGATGTGGCTATCTCCATGAGATGCTTAGAGATAAGTGGATGTGGAGGAAGTGGTTGCTCAACATCCAATTCTGCCATCTTTCCCTTCAAATTGTCGGCCAAGCCTCCTAGATTCCTGTTGTGGTAGAGCCCAGGTTTCCATCCCAACACTAAGTGGGTCAGTATTGCCGGTCTAAGTTACTCTAAATTTGGCTTTAACCTTTAGTGGACACACCTGTGATTTGTAACAGACAAAAGGTTGCTCACTCATGTGAAGAAACAAGATTGCTTAGGAAGCCCTGGGTTCATTTTAATTAATGGAAACTGCATATCCAGGGGATTGGGAAAGCAACATCAAGTGAGACCCTAGGGCCACACATACAGCATTGTTAGAGCCCTCTCCATAGTCTGCCGAATCAGAATGAGAAGCCTGGATCCTCTACATCTGAGGTTTAGAGTGCTGTGCTCATCAATGTCTGCCTCCCTTAGAAGAGAGAAAACCATTTTATTCTTCTACTCATTTATTAAACAAATGCCAGGCTCCTCTTCTGTACCAAGTACTTTGCTAGATGCTTGAGTGGCCACTATTTACCCTCATCTGTGCAGAAAGGTCCTAAATCTTTGCTTAATATTGGTATTAAGGTTGGGCTTCATGTTAAACGTTAATTTAGATGGATTTACTGCTTAAGAGGTGAAAGGAATCTTGGCCCAGTATCTTTTTAATGATAAAAATGCCTTACATATTTTAATGCTTTATTGTATTAAAAAATGTTCCCATCTGGCTTATGCCAATTGAACCTAGACAGAGCAGGTGTTATTGTCCCCATTTACAGAAGAAGAAATTGAAGCCTAAATGGGTCATGATTCCCAAGGGACATTCAAAATCACATGAAAATAATAGCTATTTCTTTTTGAAGACTAGCATCTGCAAAAATGTTGATAAGAAGCATCATGGGAAAAGAATGGAAGAATCTGCTCCCAAAGTACTTGACAACTCTGGAATTTTGTCCCCACTGCACAGGAGATGAATAGATAGAAAGATTATGCACAATTCTCTTGGGAAAAGTCAGTGGCAGTCTGGATGCTGCACAACCCCGTATCCCCAAGAGTTTATTATTTAAATTTTTGACCATGTTATTCTTGGCTCCCCTGACGCCTCTCACTCAGCTGAACCTCACCAGGATAACAGCAGAGGAACAGCTGAGAACAAAGGGGGCAGTTTCCTTCCTCCAACAGCATAACTGCGCTTTGATGGGTCCAGCCTGGGAGGACTGGGTCAAAAAGAGGGACTATAACTAGAGTAATAAAACAAACAGCCGTGCCTTGAGAGGGGCTCAGGATAGACCTTGTACATGCATACCTGGTGTGTGTGTGTGTGTGTGTGGATGAGGGGTGGGGGTGCCAGAATGTGATATAACACAACTAAAGACAAGCTATCAATAGTGCTATCCTCTAGCCGTTGATGAAGCTTTTCTAGGCCTTCCATGGACCTAATCCTCATTCTCCTGGGTCCTGACTAACTCTGTTATCTGACCATGTGAACCAGAAAGGAGGTCATTTTTCAAGGGACCAATGTATCACAGGTAAGGGTAGCCAGTCTCTGTCTTGTCCCCAGGAGGCACCAGTGCAAGATCTAGCACCCATTGGGGAGTGGGTTTATAACAACTGCCCACATCTAAGTCCATTGTCAGTGTTCTGGGAAGATAGAATCATGTGAGAAGGGGGAATCTCAGTTGAGAAACTACCTCCATCACACTGACCTGTGGGCATGTCTGTGAGAGCCTTCTCTTGCTTACTGCTTGATGTAGGGGATCTAGTGCCACACTCGTGAAGGTAGTCCTGGAGTACGTAAGAAAACAAGATGAGCAAGTCACGGGAGCAAGCTAATAAGCAGTGTTCCCCCAGCATCTCTGCTGCAGTTCAAGCCTCCAGTTCCTCCCCTGAGCTCCTGTTTTGGTATGGTGGTTTGAATGGAAACAGGCCCTACAGGCTCATATATGTGAGTATTGTCCCCCGTTGGTGAAACTGTTTTGGGATGATTAGGACCTGAGGCCTTCTTAGAAGGAGTCTTGAGATTTCAAAAGCCTTGTGCCATTTCAAATGTGTTCTCTGTGTCCTGCTTGTGAGTTAGATATGAGCTCATAGTGGCTGTGTCTGCTGCCTATTGCTTGCTGCCTTTGCTTGGCCATCATGTACTCTAATCTTCTGAAATGAAAGCCTAGTTAAACACTTTCCTTTATAAGTTGCCTTGGTCAGGTTGTTTTTTTTTCAGAGCAATAGAAAAGTAACTATTGCTTTGCTTCCATTGATGATGGACTGGAATCTGTAAGTCAAATCAACTCTTTTCTCCCTGAGTTGCTTTAGGTCATGGTGTTTATTGCAGCAATGGGAAGAAAACGTCTGCAAAGAATTCCTATTTCTCATGAGAAGTGGCTTCCAAACCTTCCTATCTAATTTATTGTGTGTTGGGGGCTTGTTTGTTCCTGGTTGCTCGGCCCTGAAATAATCACAAAGAAACTATATTATTTAAATAACTGCTGGGCCCATTAATTTAACCCATTTCTAGTAATCTGTGTATTGCCACATGGTTGTGGCTTTTGGCATCTGTCTTTGGCTGGGTGACATAGCTTCTCTTTAACTCCTGTTTCTTTCTCCCAGCATTCAGTTTAGTTTTCCCCGTCTACCTAAGTTCTACCCTATAAACAGGCCAAGGCAGTTTCTTTATTCACCAATGGTATTCACAGCATACAGAGGGGAATCCCACATCAGTCAGATCCAAAGGAGACTCCAATTCCCTAAACTCTAAAAGGCAGTTCAAATATCCGGAAATGGATTCAATTTGGATTACAGGAGGATTTCTTGCAGTTAGATAAAATCCAGTATTTCTCAGGAACTTTTGGATCCAGTTCCCCTCTACCAAAAGGAGTCATTTTCCATGGGACATATGGACTTCTGTGGTGCCTATTGGCACCACAGCTCATGCTGGCCTGTAGGCTCCCTCAGTATCACAAGCACCTGTTACACCCTCCAAAGCCCATGCTGGCATCCTGGCTCTTCTCAGCACTTCTCACCCCTCCCCCACCCAAAATTGTTCAGATTATGGGTTTCCCTCTCCCAGCTCTTCATTCTCCTTATAACTCTGCTCGTTTCACTATTCTCTCTCTCTCTCTCTCTCTCTCTCTCTCTCTCTCTCACCCTCTATCTCTTCTCCTTCTTTTCCTCTGCTGGCTTATATCTTTCTCTACTCTGGAATCTTTCAAATGCCTTTGGCTATTCTCTCTGCCATATCTACAATAAAAACGTTCTCCTTTACCATACTATAGAGTGGTCATGTCATCAATTTATACAACTACCACTATATAAGGAAGACCTTGAAAATATCCCCATTCTGCAGATCAGAAGCTAAAGCAGAGCACTCCCAAACTGCAGCCCCAGCAAGGTACAGAAATGAATCCTGAGTCTCAATTCTATTTCAACATGCTGGCTCTTTAATTCATTTAAACATTCATCCATTTAACAATCACACTTTGGATAGCAGATTTATCCCAGGTAGTTGGTGTTTGATAGAGCGTGTGTGTGTGTGTGTGTGTGTGTATGAATGTATATATATGTATATGTATATACACATACATACATACATTCATTCATACATACATATAGCCTTTACTTTTATGTATCACCAGTCTAGGCATCTTTTAATTCAAACCAGTTTCCTTTACAGCCTTCCTATTTCAGAAGTAATTTAGATTTTTGTGGGCTGCTTTAGAGCCTGAAAAGTTGGAAGATCAACAGAAAAGCACAGGGACCTTTTTTGCTGCCCTTCAGGCGGACACAGAATGATTTTCCCATAAGAGGCAGGGGCCCACCAGCAAGGGAGAACAGACCTGGAAGTTAGTTCCTGGGTTCAAATGGTGACTCAGCCTCACCTGTTGTGATCATGGATAACTCTCCTAATTTTTTTTGAGCTTCAGCTTTCATATCAATAGAATGAAGGCTGTAATATCCACTTCAAAGGATCGTCAGGACACTTGCTTGGAGGCCCCTGTGTGATATGCCTGGCTAGTTAGTCCTTAGCCCTTACGATAAACACAGCCATGGCTGGGCCCTTTCTAAACGCCCTGGGGGAATGTGTGGGTTCCCCAGCCAGATACTTATTGTTTTAAAAATAATGTTCATCCTTTCAGCCTTTACCCTCTGTTGGTTCTACTTATTCCTCGGTTCTCAGAGTTGAGATACTACTTATTTGGGAAATATGAGTTGGTACTCAATAAATTTTAACTGGTAGCCTATCCATATCTAAATGGAATGAAACAAACTCAAAGGGGACTGGACTGAAAGCCAAAGGTTCAAGATCGCCTTTGGAAGGACAGTCCATGTTTTATTAGATTTATTTTCAAAGAAGGAGGTGGGGGTCTTAAGCCACGTCAGTCTGTTTTCGTCAGCATTTAGCTTACATAACCAACATCAAGTTGTTTTCTTTGTTCCCTCCTGAGATAAAATCTGATCCTTGTACTTGATGAATTAATTTAGTATTCCTTTCTTTTAATTCCTCATTTCATAAACTTGATTGGCCCTGGGGTCTATGGGTCTAGGGACTTTTTGTACACGGTAAAACACTCTTGCCTGTTTGTGTTTTCCAGGAATGTCACAGGAATGCCTGCACATGTGGCTGGGCTCTTCCAGAGTAACATCTCCTGCTCTGAAGGAGGCCATGTTGACATTCTCTGAGACCCTCAGGCTGACCTCTCATCTAACTGCTCCAAGGAAAACAGCCCCATGCCAGAAGCTATATTTAGTGTCATTAGGCTAAGAGACTCTTCTAAAACCTATATCCTGTGATAAGTAAAGTCAACATTTGAAATCTCCTTTAATGACTTCAGCTACCCCTCAGGGGCAGTGAATTCAACATAGTGAACAGCTTTACCATTCTCAGAGCAAGCATGCATTCCCATGCCTGTGTGTGTGGATATGGAGACCCTCTGTGGGAAAGCCTTCCCATGCCTGTCTGCCCATCACTAGAGTGGGTTAAAGGCGAGGGCATGAGCTCACATTTAATGAAATATTGATTCTCAAAATTCAGTGTGCATCAGGAGCACCTTAGTGACTGACTTTTATTTCAAGTCTAAACATTATGACCTCAGCAGGATTACCTGCATCAGAAGGGAAAGTTTTGATTAAGACATAAGCCTCAACTCTCAAGTTCAGGAGTCAAGGTGACTCCTTCAGTCTTTGAGAAGCACCTGAGTTGACATAATTGATTAGGACAATTTACTAAAGAGAAAAGATATGTGAAAATGCACCTTTTGAACGAGAAAAAAAATGCAAGAAAGGGAAAACACTGTTATTTGATATAACTATTAAGATAATTGACATAAGATAAGAAAATTACATATTTCAAAAGCACAGTGATGCCACTATTGTGCCATGGTTTATGAAGGAGATGCATCAAGGAGGAGAAGAAGAAGGAAGAGAAGATAAAGACCAGGAAGAAGAAGGGGGGAAGGGTTGTTCAGGTCAAGTAACTTTGCCTTTTTGCAGTTAAACCTTGGTGAGAAACCAAGACTAGAGATTAACTTTTTATAGAGAACAAATCTCTGAGCCATACCCCTCTCCCTCCCTTACAACATTTTAATGGTTGAAGACTACTGTGAACCCGAAAACCTAAGGTTTATAAATAAGGGTCTTAGAACAGGTTCCTCACTGCTGTTTTGCTGATTGGAACCATTTTGCCCACCCTGCTTGATCAATTTTATCATTGTTTCTTCCTCATTTCCTTTACTCACTCATTTATCCATTCATTCACACTCACTCAATCATTTTTTCAGGGAGTACATACTGTGTAGGTTGAATGATGCTCGATCCAAGAAAAAAAAAGGAAAGGTCCCAAAAATATTACTCATTCAGGTAGAACTCACTCACAAAATGCAAGGTCAAGTGATTTGTCATTCATTCAGGACAAAATAATACCATTTTTTTTATACAGAAAGTTGTGGAGCGAACATTTTCTTTGTATTATATAGTAGAGTAGGCAGTGGGAATGCAGTTGGAAGAACCAAAAGTGTGCTTTCAAAAAGGGGGTGGCAGTACTATAAAATTACCCATACAATTTATTGTAGGAGAAGAAATACCACACAGCAGTTGTAGACAATGCAACAACAGTATGTAAAGAGCTGGAAGCCTGGATGTGGGTGGCTTTGGAGGTGTGTGCATGCGTGTGTGTATGTGTGTGTGTGTGTGTGTGTTCTGTGATTAGATGAGGCTTCTATGAAGAAGCCATATTTGGAACAATACCTGGAAGATAAAGAGTTAATTAACTTCAACAAGAGTGTTGGGGAAACCGGATATATACATGCAAAAATTGATACTGGATTCTTATGCACAGAAATGGATTAAAGAAAGCATTAGACTGGAGACTAATATTTCCCAGGGAAAAAGCTTTACATCTTTGGTCTGGAAAATGATTTTTTAAAATTGGTATGAAATCCTGGGAAACTAAAACTAAACTTACAAGTGGAATGACAACAACTCAAAGCCCTGGGCACAGCCAAGTTAGTGGGCAGCACAATGGCGGGTGATCTGAAGAACCAAAGAAAATATTTGTAAACCACACAGCTTAAAATATAAAGAGAACTTGACTCAGTGGAAACATTAATAACAAAAAAAACCCAAGTCAAAACAACACCAAACCTAACTTGGCCCTTGGAATATTCCTCAGTTGGTGGGAGTTTGCTTGGTACACAGAAAGCCATGCTTAGCGCTCCAGCACCATAGAAACTGAGTGCGTAGACATACATTTCTAATCCCAGTGATCCAGACAGGCACTGAAGTTCAAGATCTTCTGTGGTAGTTTGAATGTAATTGATCCCCACAATCTCTCATAATCTTATAATAGGGAGTGGCACTATTAGGAGGTGTGGCTTTGCTTGAGTAGGTGTGGCCTTGTAGGAGAAAGCATGTCACTGTGGAGACAGGCTTTGTGGTCTCATATATGCTCAAGCCATGCCCAGTGTCTCAGTTCACTACCTGTTGCCAGCAGAACAAAGTTGTAGAATTCTTAGCTATTTCTCCAGCACCAAATCTGCCTGGATGCCATCATATCTCACCATGATGATAATGGACTGAACCTCTACACTTAAAACCACACCATTAAATGTTTTCCTGTGTAAGAGTTGCTGTGGTCATGGTGTCTCTTCACAGCCACAGAAATCCTCACGAAGACACCATTCTTGATTCCATGGTGTGTTTGAGGCCGGACTTGAAGACACGAGATGCTCTCTCCAAGAAGGGAACAAAAGTAAAGCACAAAATGTCTTCCCCTCACCCCACCAACTTGAATAAAAGAGAGACAAAGGACTTGAACAGACGTTTCTCCAAAGACATACAGCTGGTCAGCAGGCACAGGAAAAGATGTGCAGCATCATTAGCCATTAGGGAAATGCAAATTAAAGGTGCTCTCACCTTACCTGTGCGAGGATGGCTATTGCCAAATAAAATAGAACAAATGCTGACTGGAGATTGTGGAAGACTGGAACTCTGCCTTATTGGCAGAGATGTAGAACACCACAGCTCCAGTGGGAAAAAAGTAAGGGGATTCCTCAAAAATGAAACAAAATAAAAAGTCTACCATAAAATCTAACAATGCTGCTCCCGATATTTTTTCAAAGAGTTGAAATCAAGATCTCAAACAAATATTAGTATTCTATGCTCATGGCAGCCCTGTTCACAACAGCCAGGGTGTGGAGACATTTCAAATATCCCTTCGTAAATGAATGGATGAGAAATATGGTTTGTATGTTCACCAGAGAATATTGTTCAGCTTTGAAAACAAAGAAAACCCTGCAAGGTTAAACAACATGGAACCTCGAGGTCATTTTGCACAACACAATGAACCAGTTACAGATGGATAAATACTGCATGATTGCACACGTCTGCCATTTACAAAATAGACTATATGTGGTTGCCATGGACTTAGGAAAGGGTGAAATAGGGGCAAAATTTCAGTTATGCAAAATGAGATCCTAGAGATCCATTGAACATATTTGTACTTATAATGGCTTACAATAACATTTGAAGTGTTTTATATTTATATGTCTGTTCCAAAGAGTAGATCTTATGCTAGGTGTCCTACAATAGTAGTGGCAGTAGAGGTAACAAAGAGAAACGCTATGGTAAAGAACAATTCTATATTTTTAATATAACACTAATAAGGATAGCTCATTAGGCTGAGTGGTTGAGGCAGAGCCCAGTTATGCTGTCCAGGTGGAGTTGAGTCAGATTCTCAAGGCTTTGGAAAGGAAAGGAGCATAGGGTACCAGGGTTGTGAGGTGTGTGGGTAGTTGACTCAGGGCTAAGGTTCGTAGCCTTAGAACAAAATGAAATCACTAGATGTTTTCAACAGAAGAGAGACACAATAAATTCCCCACCCTTCCACCAAAGCTCTCTTTGTCTATAGCAACAAGGGGAAATTACGGTGGGGACTAAGACCGTGCTGATGAATTGAGTTTCCTGCAATTGTCTGGATAAGATGAGATGGCAGCCTGGGTTCAGACAATGGAACACAGACGGAGAGCAGTATTTAGAAATGAAACAAACAGGACCTAGTGACAGATGAGCCTTGGGGTTAGATGAGAGAAAGGGTTCAGGAGTCCAAGGAACACTGTCATCGTAACTGGATGGCTGATGATGGCATTATTCAGATAGGACAGAAATGATGAAGACCACAATTATTGTAGAGAGACTTTTCTCATACTTTATTTTATATACACTGAGTTTGCTTTTGATAACCCACTTAGATGCCTTGTAAGTAGCTGGATGTCTTAAAAGTCTGTATATCTTGTTCAGTTCTTTTTACAATATTTTCTTGAGTTTTTTTTCCAATGAAAATAAAATGTCTGTTTGTTTTGCTCTGTGCCCCAAAGAAGTATTTGCAGAAAAATCCTGGGCTAGATATTTGTTTTGTCTTCTTGTCCTGCAGGTTCAATTTATTCTGTAATGGACAGCCAGATACTTGCTTTGCTTCATTCTTTAACTGCTGCTTTAGGATATTTTTTTCTGCATTCTTTTCCCACATCACTTCATGAGAAATAACACGAATAAGGGATGTTGTACACCACCGGTTTACAGTGTATTCAGTTGCACTAGGGCTCAGGTAGCTACACTGAAGTGTGTGGGCTTCACACTACAGTGACAAGATACACGGACTTTTGAGATCAGCGGTGGTTTAAACTGCCGTCTCCAGCTCTTATTTCTTGTATCTAATTTTAACATAACTGATACACTTTATAGCACCTCTGCTGATGGAAATGTTGCTTCAGGTGGGTGGATCAGGGATGCTATCCATTGATTGGTTATTGCTCATGTTTGCAGAGGACATTATCAGGTAACCCAGGAATGCCACAGCATGGACCATCAATGCTATCAACACCATGAAAAGGCTCCATTATTTAACCTATACCTTTTTGTTTAGCGTCTGTTTACTCTGTA
>LOJH01007406.1:20746-31019 GCA_001685095.1 Ellobius talpinus
CATCCTAATGAGGCAATATGAAGAAATTGATGCCATTTAACACAACGAGCAGCACAGATACAGAATATTCAACAACGTGGGATTGTAGAATACAGACAAGCTATCTCCTTGGGGGCTTAGAGTACATGTGTAGGTGGTGAAGACATGCCTTCGAAATATTATCTTTAGACAGCTCTTCAAGCCTGAGGACATGAGATAGAAAGCCAGAAAGGTACAGAGCCACACAACCAGAGAAAGATTAGTTCCTCATCTGGGAGGTGAGGGTGACGGTGTAGCAGTATTAGGCAGGAAGGCCAGAGATAGGTTGAGCCAGGCGGAAACGAGTCCTGAAAAGTTGCACCAACTGTATTTCTTTGGAGGCAATGGGGATCAGGTGAAGATATTACAGTGTGACCTCAGGTATGTGCTGAGCACATAGTTGATGGGCTAAGGGCGACAGGGAATCAGTCTAGCAGGTAAAAAATGGTCCACTTGTCATTAAGTGGAGGGCTGGAGAGAAGCAGAAGCTGGAGATCATGAGACAGTAATAGCAGGGCTGTTGCCATGGACTGTGTGGAAATTTAGCATGTGGAATACGGAATCTGGTTCTCCATAGGCCTTCTCTTACCAGATGAATTGGGCCCTCTTAAAAGTCATGGATTGAAGTTCCCATTCTCAGTACCTCAGATTGAGACTGTGTTTAGAGAAAAGTTTTAAAAGAGGAATTAAGATGGAGTTGTCATGGGAGGGCCCAATACAATATGACTGCTGTCCCTATAAGAAATGGAATTCAGGGCATGAACACAGAGGGATGACCTTGTGAAGACACAGTGAGAAGGTGGACATCTACAAGCCAAGAGGCTGAGCTCAGAAGAATCCCAGCCTGCAGGCATCATAGCCTTGTAGTCTCTTTAAATGTGAGAGAATGTATTTTTTGCTGTATAAGTCACATTACCTGTGGCATTTTGTTACGGAAGCCTGACCAAACCAACACGCTCTCTGTGAGCTAAATCTCATGATGGTCCACGTCAGCCTGGATAGGGAGTAGGGAATACAAGAAGTCTCCTGGGAACTGAGACTCTGTTCTCTGGTTTTTATTTTTCTAGTTGGCCTATCTTTACCATTGCTACAAGTACAAAAACCATGACAGCATAGGCAAGAGAAGGAGGGGAATTTGGTCACTTGATCAAGAATGTCACTGGGTTGTTTTGTCCGGGTCGTGGCTTTGTTATGAAGAACTTGCCAATTGGTTCCAAAACTCACAGAGGTTCATCACAGTGTACTAGCTCAGAGCCAGAACCGTAGCCAGAAAATACTGTCTCAACCTGGAATGCCCACTGAGCTCTGTTGACAACTACTGCTCGGGAGAATACTACATAATATATGTAAAGAGACTCTGCCTTCAAGGAGAAAGGCCACTGCAGAAGTCAAGTGGCCTTTCTTGACTTCTTTCAAGATTCTTTATAGAATCTATGTCCCTCTAGAGGGGGTGACTTCATTACTACTTCCAAAGAGACTAGGAAGGTGAGCCTTAGTTGGTTGCCTTATTTGGGCAAACATAGAAACACTGTTTGAGAATCTCACTGTAACCAATAAGAAGACAAAGTTTTCACAGACAATTGCTAGATGTGACCAAATTAGTTTCCAGATCTAAGATAAGCCATTGAGCTAAGGATGGCCACGTTAAACCAGCAACAAGGAACCTTTTACCAACTGCCCTTCAGGTTTGGGGATGCCAAGTTTTCTTGTTCCTGCCTAGCAACAAGACAAAGATTAAACAGAGAGCAATCTAGATTATCTAAGGAAGCCTCCCCAGTTCAGTAAGACCTGAAAGCATACTTTCTGGCCACTCCTCTGAGCTAGGGTACACTGAGTGGAGAAACTGTCACAAACAACCAGCATATGAGTCCTGGCCCATTGGTTACTCTGCGTATGACCCCAGGCCAGGTATTTGATCTTCCATGGCCCTCAGACTATTCATCTATAAACTTGGTATACGCTGGACCCTTCTGCACAGAGTGACGATGAGGATTCAGTGTGACTGGATGAAAACAAAACAAAATTAACCCGAAGCAGGTGGGTGGAGATGACGAAGATGAGCTTGGCCTGCTACCAGGAAAGTGACTCACAACTGCACGTCAGTCCTCGTTCACGGTTATGGTGACAAACAAGTGTGGAAGGCCAGCCGTTCCCCAGCCATTCCCCCACTCATAACAAAACCAGCAAACACCTGCAATGGGCAAGGAACTCTGCATAAAGCAGACATAGTCTCTCCTCCAGGCATGGGCAGAGTTCTTCCCAACAGGTCGAGAATTTTTTTATAATAAAATTAAAATTTTTTATTAATGAAATTTATCTATTCTCTGTTTTCACATCATCCATCTTGATCCCATTCATTCCCCACCCCTTCGCATTTACCCTTCACCCCTGCACCTCCCCCAGAATAAAACAAAATTCAAGAGAAAAAATTGAAGAAAATAAAATGAGAAAAATTAAAAAAGGGGGGGCAGGGGAAAGAATTAAAAATCTCTTCATGGAAATTACAATGTGACCCAACAAATCATGCTATATACTCTTGGTCCAGACATCTCTACTTGAAAGTGTTTATTGTAAAGAGTCATTAGTCTGGTTTGAGGCCCCTGGTCTCCACTATACTACTGATGTGGAACCCTCACTAGGTCTCTTCTGGGAATCCTGCTGGAGCCCTGTGTTGTGGAGATCCCGCAGCTTCGGATCTGCCGGTCAGGTTTCTTCGTGCGCTCCAGCAGATCATAGATGGGGTGGATATTGGGACAGGCCTTGGGTTTGGGCCTCGGCAGCTGCAGGGTTGGTCTTCCAGATGGGAAATGAGGACAGTTATCCCAAGATCACAGTTTTGGGGATGGCTCACCCACACTTCCGCTAACAGGGTTGCATCTGTTATGCTGCCCTGGTGGGTGCAGAGTCCGCTCTCCAGAGCGTTGCAGTTCGTGGGGATTGGGGATAGTTCTCCCACTCTTACGCCCACAGGGCCAGCTCAGGTTGAGAATTTTAACACATGTCATAAAGGGATCTTGATGTTTTGGAGGCTTTCTTAAAAGTACCACATGACACAGTTATAGTAAGACAAAAACTATCAACCAATGCTCCCTACTCCGGCTTTATGCTTAATACTTTACAAGACAACACTGTTGTATATAATATGTGAGTCCCACACAGGCTTTGGGACTCAACACACAGCTACCAAGCTTTGGAACTGGATTATGAGCCCTCTGCTGTGTTGCTAAGTTTAGCAGAATTCCTGAGTTTAAAGATAAAATAAACTAAACACATACTAGAAAAAAAAACGAAAAAGAAGTCTTCCCTCATCATCTAGAGATAACCGTGCTATTGTTTCGATCTATTTTCTTTCAGTCCTTTTTCCATGCCTATTTAAAGAAACCATAAAGGCAAAAATCTTAGCTTAAGCCAAGTCCAGATCATCCAGCATGGGAAATTCAGAGTCACCCTTTTCTCCACTTAGAATGACATAGTTCATACTTTCCCGTGTTAAAACTCAAAGCATCATTAATAACCAAAACCAAAACCAAACCAAAAACCAAAAAACGAAACAAAATAAAAACCAAACATGTCACCTAAGTCTGTAGCATGTAACCCAAATGACTTTGCTTTCTAGATATGTGTATACAGAGCCTATTATGTATGGGATACTGTTTTAGGCACTTTTGTCTTATGAGTAGATACAATCATTATCTTCCCTTGACAGATAATGAAATGGAGCCTAGAGAATTGGGCACTCAGGATCTGACCCCATGGAGACTGCCCTTAGAGTCCATACACTGAATACTACAGGAAGAGAACTTAATTATGGCCAGAACAGTACTTCCTTGGTTCAATGGGTTGGGTCAAGAGAGACTTCTTGAGTGACTTTTATGAATCAGACCCTGTGCTGGCCCAAGGCCACCAAACTGTGAGTGGGAAGCCAGGAGCTCAGACGTGGCTGCAAGTCTGTCAGACTGAAGGCCTTGCTCCATCTACTGTATCCTATGTCACAAGTATTGTCTCCCTGGAGCTGATGTTTTAGGGGCAAGGTTGCACAGGATATGTGGCTTTTTTGGAACCCAAAGTAACAATTAGAACCCTTCTCTCTGGTGAGGACACACATGTCAGGGCTGTTTCTGAGTTGACCCTCTTTGCACCTTCCAGATCCCAGACAGTGTAATGTGGTCCAGGTGACTCAGGATTTGCCTCTTGGATTCAGATGCCCGTAGGCAGCAAACGACTGTCTTTATGAATTCCACCAAGCGTTCTTAGAAGCCCAGGCTTGGGCAGTAGAATCCACTGAACTTCTAGCTATTCGAAACTCCTTTATGGTTTTTCCCTTGACAATTCATACTGTACTTCAGACTGCTTTGGTAGCTCCCCTAACAGTTGCTTTCATGTTTCAAAACCTATGAAATGACATTTTTGAAGGGAATATTCATTTTTTCCCAATGGAAAGTACATATACCTCATAATGCTTTAATAATAGTTACCAGATGGATTGAGGGGGATCTGATGAGGCCTTTCTTTAGCTAATTTGTGAACACACTGAATTTCAGTCTCTTTTGACTAGTATTAAAATGGGCAGAATAAAAAGTGCTTTATAAATTTCCTACTTGTGCATTTTAATGTGTTCATCATGGTCAGGTGAAATATATTAAAAGTTAACTCTCCCTTTTTTCCATTTTAGAAGTGAGGGTTCCAGGAAATCCCTAGAAAATATTTAACCGTTAGGACTAGATGCTTCAAAATAATAATAGTTTCCACTCAAAATTTTGGCAAAGCACTTCCTAGTCAGTATGCATGATCTGGCTTTTTTCTCTCTGATTCTCAAAGGAGCCTAAAAGACTTTGTTAAGCTGAGTTCTTATCTACTTAGAAAATCATACATTAGCTATGCTTTGTACAAGCCCATGGGAGGCCTGCCCCTTTCTGAATGGAGACAGAGGAGTGGATGGGGAGAGGAGTAGGTGGGAGTGGGGGTGGGACAGGAGAAGTGGCGGGAGGGGAAACTGTGGTTGGTACATAAAACAAATGAAAAAATGTTAATTAAGTAAAAAAATTAACAAAGCAAAATCATACATTACAGGTGATGGAAAGGTTCTGAATGTCCATCTGGTCTACCTTATTCATACTGTAGCTGAAGAAACAGAAATTTCAGAAAGTGACTTTTAGACATAAATCTCATTCCACATGTAATAAGAGCTCCTTATATCACCATGCCTTTATTCCACCTCACTCTCTCTGAATTTTCCCATTTCCTTTACGTTTCCAATTTCCCTTTTCAGACCCGGATCCTGATGGTAGTGGGAGTGGGCCAGGTGGTGAACAGCCAACTCTGGCAAGAGAACAGAAACGAGAGGGAAGGTTCTGGAGTCAGCCAGGAAAAACATAGTCAACGAGTCCCGAGAAGGCACGAAACCAGATTATTTCTGCAGCACATCCAGAGGACAGAGTCTGCGATCAGATTACAGAAGTGCGGTAGGCAGATAAGGGGAGCCTTGGTAACAGGTGCTCAGAGGAACTGCACTCAGTAACAGTGCTCCCCATCACAGGCACTGAAGTTCAGAGTTAAGGCAAGAATGTGACCACGGGGGCCCAGCGGATCTGGAATACAAAGTATGGAGCCCAGTTCCAAGGAACACATTTATAAGGTCAAGGCAGAACGAGAGGTGACCTTCTGGCCTAGCGTTCTTTGGGCTAATGTGAAGCCGTATGGAGGAAACAAAGACTATCTAAGGACATCATACCATCCCATGTGCTTCCAGCTTTCTGTGTGTCTTGACTGAGGTCATGCGACTGTTTCCAGTCAAATGGCTGTGATGGGAAGCAGAGACTGCAGTAACCATATGTTGTTAATGAGGAAGGGAGGGCACTGGACATCTTAGAGAATAGACCTATTCTGTCACTTCTGTTCTGTGTCGTACACTTCCGGAACATGTACAGCCTTAGTTAGACATTGCATTTTTTTTCTTTTTTTTTTGTCTAAGGACTTTATGATCATGTGGGAAATGCCTTTGATCAAGAAAGTATACTTTGCTACACAGGTACTGCTCTGAGGACAAAGAGAGAGCAAAGACATTTCCTCTATAAAACCAATGCTATCCGCTATAAAACAGCTTGTCTTGTTGGACAACTAAAATGGGAAAGAGGACAGCAGTCGGGGTTTTATAAATTAATACACTAAGGCTGGGGATTTAGCTCAAGGATACGGAGCCTATCTAGTAGGCCCACGATAAAATGTGATAGAAATGCAAACACATTTATATGATTGCAAATTGGTACTTTTCCATTTATACCTAATACTTGATCTCAGCAATGAGTGAGGCTAATATTATTCTTCCTACTTGACAGATCAGGAAACTGAGGCACAACAAGTACAGACAATTCCAGGCTGAGGAGATGACCAAGTGGACAACGTATTTGTCACACACAAGCCTGTGGCCCAGAGTTTGGATCCTGAGAACCCTTGGGGAAGCTGAGCAGGTGAAGCAACCGTCTGTAACGCCAGCACTCGAGAGGCAGGGACAGGCATCCCAGCGATACTGGCTGGGATCATCCAGATCTGAGTTCAGTGAGAGCTCCTGCCTCAATTTTAGAGGCAGAGGGCAACTTAAGAAGACACTTGAACCCAAGTGTCCCTCTAAATGCACCTGTACATATACATGTACCCCCAAACATGCAAACATGAATACACACATGCACATATATGACAGACATACAATACATACCAAGAAGAAAGAATGAAATGTTTAGAGGATATCAGCACAAATATCGGCACAAATATTCCAAATAGATGAACCTCTAGGTTTGCAATGAATTGTTAAGAAATTATTTTTTTAAACATAATTTTTATTGATTCTTTGAGAATTTCACATCATGTACCCCAATACCACTCATTTTGCTGTACCTCCATGTCAGCCCTTCACTCTTGTAGTGTCTTCCCCAAAGGAAAACGAAAAAGAAATAATAGAAATAAAAATAAAAAAATAATTAAAAAAACAATCCCCTCAAACAAAACAAACAAGCAAACAAAAACGCCCATTTTGCTCTCCTGTCTTTCCCGCCTCTCCATCATCTCTCCATTCTTCTTGATGTCTTCAGGAGCTGCACTGTGTCACACCATAGACCCTTTTGTTCAAACAGCTTTATTTGAGAATGTTCATTGTGTAGTGAGTTGCTGCTCGGGTTCAAGGACTCTGGCTTCTGTTAACACCATCAATACTGACCCTCACAGAAACTCCTGCCTGATATCCTACCATTGCCCTGAGTTATAGAGATATTTATCAGACTTATTTAGAATTATGCCCATTTTACAGATGAACTGGACAAGAATCAGTCAGAGGAGAAGGAGTTAGGGCTTAAACCCAGACAGCAGAAATCCAAAGACCACAATTATTTTTCTTCCAGTTTCTGACATTAGTGCTCTTTCAGAATCTTGTGTTCACTGATATTTTTACCTTTTCCAACACCACCAGCTCCACGTGTCTCCCACAGCTTCCCAAATCATTGACTATCTTTCTATCCTACTGAATTATTACTACCCCTTTCTTCCTTTCCTTCTCCTCTTATCTGTATGTGTGTATGGCATGTATGTGCATGTGTGTGTGTGTGTGTGTTTACAAGTACCTGGTCATGTGCACTTGTACATGTACGTGAAGCCCAGAGTTTGACACTCAGTATCTCCCTTGATTATTCTCTCCCTTATGTAAGATAGGGTCTCTTGCTGAACCCAGGGTTCACTGTTTTGGTGAGTCTGGCTAGCCAGCTTGCCTTAAAGAGCCCCTGTCTTGGGATGCAAGCTGAGATTACAAGCAGCCTCCCACTCCACCCAGCTTTTTTCTTTCTTTGTTTCTTTTCTTTCTTTTTTTTGTGGATTCTGGTCTTTGGGCTTACAAAGCAAGTATTTGACTGACTGATCCTCTCCCCCAAGCCCCGTCCCAGCTCCATCTTGTTTTGAAGCCCATTCTCCAATGGCAGCCTCTGGAAATTCACTTTGCAGAGGGAAGACTCTGCTTTTCCTCGCTCCCAGGGCTGCCTGCACCAATGAGATAACAACATTGCCATAGGACCCTCACACAGCAATTATCAGTTCATCAACCATTGCTCCCTAATGCCTTAGGGGACCATGATGGCAGCCATAAGTTAGAAGAGGACCTACTTACACAGGCATTGAGACTGAGGGGGTCACTTGCCCCTAGTCACATTCCTGGCTCCAAGTGTACCATTTACCCCCTAGGCCTTTGACATGCTGTATGCCTTGGAGTTAGGGAAGCATCTCAAGACCTGGTTCAGAAGACTCTTTCTAACTGGGGTCAGCTTTGCCAACAATAGCTCACTACAAAAAAACGAGGGTATATCTGGCTACTTGCAGCTAAACATAGAAGTGACGCCCAGAACACTGGTCCAGGCTAAAGGATCCCCAGTGGCCTGTCCCTAGAAGCCATCTCAGGGTGCTTTGGATGTCGTCACATTCCTCTATAAAGGCATGTCATTATGCCCTAGGAGTTTGACAACAAACATCCCTGACAATTTACTGATTGATGGTCCCTGATCTGCTCAGGCCTTAAGTCCCTCTTTGGGTCTAATGGCAAATCTTTCACTGCACACTGGGAAGAGACCCTTCATCCACAGTGCTGATGACTCTCCTGCCAAAAGAGGAGAAGAATTTTGGTCTGGTGACATGGTGCCTCTGCTTGGTGATCACTTGACTTGGAGGTCATTTGTCTGGAAAAATCTTGCTTTAAATTAAATGATGTTAACCTTCCTGTCTTGGCCAGCCTGTGTGTCACCAGGAAAAGGAAATATAAATAGGTGAGCTGCTATTTGTGGTAAATAAACTCAGCAGTCAGTGCCAAGCCAGGCTTTGCCTGAAAGTTGCTCTGGCACCAACGACAAGGAAAGGCTATCAGCTTCACACAATCACAGCCATTAAGACATTTAGCAATCCAGCCTCCCGCAAGGGTGATCTCAATTGCCAATATGATGGTACTTCTCCTCATTTAGGATAATCCGGCCAGAAACTACTTCTCAGGCTTACTGGCAGGCCAGTTGGTGGCCTGGCATTTCACAGGGATCTGAATCGGCCGGCCTCTATTTCACTTGGTTCGGTGCCATGCCATACTCGGTATTAAATAGTTGGGAAATCAGCTTTATTGATCGACCTGTACCGGATGGCTCTAAGTCAGGCCATTCCAGGACACACATTACATATTCAGTGAACCAAGCTCTTCCTTGTCCTCACACCCTTGGGGTCTTCCTGCCCGTTTCTTCTTATCACTCAGCAGTCTGTGCAGACTTCCCGCTTCGTCTCCTCTCCCTCTTCCACCATACACACACCATTAATTATTTCCTCCTGAGTTCATAGCAGTGTTTGCAACCAGTTAGTTGAGACATGAGTCTTTTGTTTCTCTAGAGGAAAACACTATCCACAAAGAGCCAAATCGACAGCTTAAGAGGAAAGTACATCAGGAAATAAGTCTTTATGAGAGATTTTCAGAGTGTTAGAGGTGGGACATTTTCTCCCTTCTGGACTGTTCTTGATAGAAGGTTTTCAGTTTCCAGTTGAGTATGTCCAAAGATATAGAAGTCAGTGTTTTTTAAATTTATTCTCTTATTTTATGATTTATCCATATACATAATGTATTTTGCTGATAACCACCCCATTACCTCTTCTAATCTCCCCACTTCTGCTGAACCCCTTATTTCCAATAAGTTCCCTCATACTTTCATTTCTTTTATGTGTAATGCTAAGGTTACTAGTTAAGGTTGCTTAAGGTGCATGGGTGTGGGCGTGTGTCCTGATGCATGGGCAATGTACCAGTGGCTACACCACTGATGTCAGTGACTTTTAACAAAGAATTTTTTTTTCATTACTGAGCCAAAGTTGAACTTTCAATAAACTCAATGTGCCCTTGGTCTGACTTTGAGAATGGTGCCAGGCCAAATCTCTACTCTACTCAATGAGCCTTTGGCAATGCTCTCATTTGCTGTCTGTCCTTCAGAAAGAGAATGGAGTTCTGGAATCATTCTCTTGGTGGCTAGGAAAGAGGAATGTAGGGGATGGGCATGATTAAGATACATTATACAGTTGAGTGGAAATGGCCTTGTAACACTGTGACTCTGTTTCAGGAACTAGCTGAAGATAAAGTTAGATTATAATCTTGAGAAACAGGGAGTTACCCCCTTGTTATTATCACTGGTATTTTCAGAATTTTCCGATGACACCCTCCCTACCCCCTTTGGATTACTGGGTTGTGGTTTCTTCCCTTAAA
>LOJH01007407.1:0-28530 GCA_001685095.1 Ellobius talpinus
AGGGGAACACTCATCCATTGCTGGTGGGAATGCAAACTTGTGCAACCACTTTAACATGACTTTCAAATATAGAAGCAGCCTTGTATTTCTGGATAAACTTCTTTCAATTATAAAGGTTTCTTTCAGTGTATTTCTGGGTACAACTTGCTAAGATTTTGTTGAAGCTTTTGCATATATACTTGTAAGGGTTCTTCATGAATAGTTTTTCTTTTCTGGTAATGTTATTGTCTGACTTACTAGAGCAATACTGACTTTTAAAAAATGAATTGGGAAGTGTATCTCCTTTATTTGTGTTGGATCCAGGACTTTTCCTTTAAAGGTTTGTTAAGATTTACCAGAAACCATCTTACTCAGAGTCTCCTTTGTAGGGAAGTTTTTAAAAACAAAATTGTTTTTGTAAATATGGAGCTAGTTAGGCCACTTGTTTTTTCTTGAATGAATGTTTAGTAATTCATGCCTTTAAGGGGATTAGTCATCCAAGTTATTGGATTTATAGACATGGAGTCATTCCTAGTTTTCCCTTGGGAACTTCTTTTGAAAACTTTTTATGTTTATTTGGTATTTGTGCATAATCACTTGTAACTGGTATACAAGGGAGGTCAGAGGACAGGCAGGGTCTTGCTGAGGTAGGCGCTCTCCTTCCTCCATGTGAATGGGTGGGTCCCAGGGATTGAGCTCAGGTTGTCAAGCTTCTGGCCAGTGCCTTTACTGGCTGAGCTCATATGATCTCCTTAATGTCTGTAGGATCTCTAGTGCTATCTCCTCACTTCTGCCACTTTTTGCTTCATGTATTTAGGACTCCCTGGTCCATACATACAGATATAATCACTGTGTTTCCACATGGAATAACTTCTCTCTATTGTCATGTGTTTCTTTTCTTTAATATCATTTTTTAGTTTCATTTATTATTTGTGTATGTGTACGTGTGCATGTATGTGCTCAGGAGTGCAGGTGCTTGTGGAGGCAAGAAGAGGCTGTCAGATCTCCTGGAACCATCCAGTATGGTGCTGGGAACCAAACTTGGATCTTCAGCAAGAACAGTTCATGCTCTTAACTAGTGAGTGATTTTTCTGGTCCCAACCTATAATGGTTTTTTACTTATATTTTTCTGGTATTAGTATAACTACTCCTTATTTCCTAGATATTATTTGATTGATATGCTTTCTTCCAACCTATCATTTTCGACTTAATTGTATATTTGAATCTAAAATGCATCCCTATGAAGAACATGTATTAGAGCATAGATCATGGTTCTATTAAGATTTCTATATATTATTTACTTATTTGCTGTCAACTTATCTCTAAATGTGGTGGGTTGCTTCTCTCCTTTTCCTCTGAAGGTTCTCTTTGTGTGTGTGTGTATGTGTGTGTGGCATGTGCATGAGCGTGCTCACACGTGCACATGTGTGTGTATGTGATGTTGTTACTGTATTGTTCTTTGAGACAGGGTCTTAGAATATAGCCCAGGCTGGCCTGGAACTGTTTAATTCTCCTATTTTAAGCCTCTTGAATACTGGGTTTGCAGTACCACTACACACACCTGCCTTTCTCCTAACAGTTTGTCTGTAAAGAGTCTACTATACTAATCTTACTATCTTCATGTTGCTGGCTCTCTGTTGCTGAGATTCACTGTTGAATTTTTCATTTCAGCCATTGTGCATTCAGTTCTAGTTTTGTTTTGTTATATTTCAATTTCTGCCTCTATTGATTTCCTATGTTTGATGAGACACTGTTCTGGGTTCCTTGGTTCTTGTTCCTTGGTTTGCTTTGAGTATATCTAAAAGTTAACTTAAGCCCCTTTTCTAGGAAGTCTAATATCTATGTCTCCTAAGGAGCAATTTCTTCTTAATGTTTTTTTGTATATTCCTTATAACCTTTTCTTGAAAACTGATCATTTTAAATATAGTAGCCATTGAAGACCAACTCTTTTTTCCTAGGGTTCCTTGTGTTGGATTTGTTTGTTTAGTAACTTTTACAAACTTATTTTGCAAGGGCAGTGTCCTTTATTGCTCACAGTTACTGGTGTTCAGCTAGTGATTTAACCTGAGAGCCCCTGAAGCTAAGGACCAGAACATTTTTGCTGTTGCGGATAGCTCTGTGTTGGGGCATTACTCCTTTCAGCCTTTGCCCAGGGCATCCACAACTGTGTATCACCTTTATCACTCTATACTTGCATAGCTCCAGAGGTGAAAGATGAGGGTGTTCTTGGATCTCTCCCAACCTGACACCACAATCCTCCAGTGTACTTGAGAGGCTTTAAAGCCTCCATTTTGCCATCTACCTCCTTCCTTCATCTTTTTTCCCCCCTATTGGGGCTTTCTTCTTTCTTTTTCTTTTTTGTCTATGCCCATGTGTTTTCCTTTGCACAAGAAGTAATGTCTGATTTTTTTTGGCCTTTGCATGTGTTCTCTCATTGTTGCTGTAATAAGCACTGACCAAAATAAAACTGGGGGAGTGTCTTAGTCAGGGTTTCTATTGCGGTGAAGAGACACCATGACCACAGCAACTCATATAAAGGAAAACATTTAATTGAGGTGGCTTACAGTTTTAGAAGTTTAGTCCATTATCATCATGACAGGACATAGCTGCATACAGGCAGACATGGTGCTGGAGAAGGAGCTGAGAGTTCTACATCTTGATCCACAGGAAACAGGAAGTGAACTGTGTACCACGTGAGTGTAGCTTGAGCACAGGAGATCTCAAAGCATCCCCCCCCCACAGTGACATACTTTCTCCAATAAAGTCACACCTCTTAATAGCGCCACTCCATGTGGAAGCTATTTTCCTTCAAACCACCATAGGGAGGAAAGGATTTATTTGGCATACAGGTTATAGTTCATTTCTGAAGGAAGACAGGAACAGAAGCAGATACCATGGAGGGACCTTGCTTACTGACTTGTTTCCCTTGGCTTACTCAGTTACCTCTCATAGGCAACCCAAAACAACTTGCCTAGAGATGGCACCAACCACCATGGGCTGGGCTCACCCACATCAATTAGCAATAAAGAAAAATCCCCGCAGACAAGCCTGGGCCATTCTGAGGCTTTCTCTTCTCTGGTGTCAAGTTGATAGATAAAACTGACTATGACAAGTGCTTTCAACAATTTTTTGCTGGGGCTGCTCAAGGCAGGTCCTGAGCTAATCCCTTAGGGAACCCAGACAGGTCAGCCACCCAGCCACAATTCTTTGAGCCTGAGTCCACATTGCCCACCTTATAACAGCACACAAGCTAAGAATAGGAGTGGCAGAGAAATACCAGCTTCCTTGCCCCAATGCTTGGCAGTTTCTGGTTCCTGAGCTTTACTTAAGTTCGTTTTGATTGGTTTTGGTTAGTTTGTCTATATACATACTTGCCCAGTCTCCCTCTCTCTTTCCCCAACTTTGTTGCCACCTCTAGTGGAAGAATAGTTTTGATGTTCTATCCTGCTAATTTTTGTGACTTCTCTGTTTCCAAAGTTTTAAGAACTCATTCTGAATCCTTGTAGGTAAATTGATTGTCCATCACTTTGTCCTCATTTCACAAGATGTTAATGCGCGTGTGTGTGTGTGTATGCATGCGTGCGTGTGTGTGTGTGTGTGTGCTATATGTGGGTGTACTTATCTATGAGTATACATGTGGAGGCCAATGTAAATTGACTTCAGTGTCTTTCTCTATCATTGTTCACCTTACTTTCTGAGAAAAGGTTTCTCACTAAACTTGGAGTTTGTAGTTCAGCTAGACTGGCTGGCCAGCAAGCCCCTGGGATCTGTCAATCTCTACCCACCTCCAGCACTGGAGTTATATATATGTGCCCTGCCATGCCCAGCTTTTTATATGTGTGCTAGGAACACAAACTTTGGTCTTATGCTTGCACAATGAGCACTTCACTCACTGAGCTATCTGTCCAGCCCCAAATGTTGGCTTTTCTAATACACTCCTGGGCCTTCACATAGCAACCTACTACTTGCTATAGCTGGGGAAGGAGTTCCTGCCTCAGTTTCTTCTTTGCATTTTGTACTTTTACCCAAAAGGTCTTTTCTCTTTGCTTTGTTTGCTTTGTTTGATCATTTGAAACAGGCTTTCTAGCCCAGACTAGGCCTAGAACTTCCTATGTAGTTGAGAATGACCTTGAACTTCTGGTTCTCCTGCCTCTATGTCCCAAGAATTGGGATTACAAATCTATATCACCATACCCAGTTTGAGTTCTGGACTTTCAAATTGGTTGCAAAAGGCTTCCTTGCTCCAAATTGCAGAATAATTTGTTCTGTTTTCACTATTACAAATTGTAAGAAATTATAAAGTCAAATTCTCCCACATTAAAAGCCTTAATCACTTTGAATATCTCTGGTATAAATTATGGTGAATATGTTCAAGATTCCCCATGGATGTTTAGGTTCTTAAACAAGAGATACTCTACTTTATTTTTATTATTTATTTGGTGTTGTGGGTCAAATCCATGCTGCTATGTCAGCACATAGCAGGTGGCTGATAAATGCTGGAGTGTTGACTGAATTTCTATTGCATCTTTGATTTGCCACATGTTCCTATTGTATTCCACCAATGCAAATACTTCAGGTAGCTAATCTCTTGGTACTTGAAGTGGGGTAGAAAAGTATAATAAGGGGGATATAGTATGTTAAAAAGTAAGCAATGCTTGAGAGAAAGAAAATAGGCAAGAAAGAGTGTTGAGGTGGAAACCTTCAATGGGGTGCTTAGAAAGTCAACAGGAAGGCAACATTTCAATAGATGTAAAGGTGAGGAGAGGGAACAAGCAAAGGCAGAAATCAGTTTGGCCATGCGAGACTACCTGGGGAGCATGGGAGTAGGAGGGGCTTGAGGGGAATGAGAAGCAGGAGCTAGATCTGATACAGCCTGCTGCTGCCTTACCTAAAACTAAGCTAGAAAGCCCAGGAAGGGTTCCAGAGAATGATTCAGATTCCGACAGAATCCCTTAGTGGGTCCAAGAGAAATCAGGAAGGGAAGTGTAAACCCCTAGGAACTACTTAAGAAATTATTAGAGGCTGGACTATGTTGGGGGTAGTGGAGGGCAGTTAGATTCTGTGTAATTGGTTGTTTTATTACTTTTTATTCTTTGGCCCTTTTGGGGGCTTCCCACCCAGCACCCAAATACACACAGAGGCTTATTATTACTTATAAATGCCTGGCCTTAGCTTGACTTATTTCTAGCCAACTGTTCTTAAATTATACCATCTACCTTTTGCCTCTGGACTTTTACCTTTTTCTATTTCTCTCTATATATACCTTTTCTTTCCTTCTTATTCCATGTCTGGCTGTGTGGCTAGTCCCCTTCTTTCCTCCTTGTTCTCATGCTCCTCCTACTCTCCTCAAAGATTTCTCCTCCTGTTTATTCTGTCTGCCTGCCAGTCCTGCCTTTCCTTTTTCCTGCCTCACTATTGGCCGTTCAGCTCTTTATCAGACCATCAGGTGTTTTAGACAGGCAAAGGATCACAGCTTCACAGAGTTAAACAAATGCAACCTAAAAGAATGCTCCACATCTTTGCATCATTAAACAAATGTTCCACAGCATAAACGAATGTAACACATCTTAAAATAATATTCTACAACAGATATGGATCTGTCAAACTGGGGAAGAGGCTTGTGGGTGGGATTGGTAAAATGTGGGGTGTGGAGTGAGAATCATGGATGACTGAAATGTCAGTTGAATAACTTCTTATGCCTCCTTTTGCACATGAGGAAACTGAGGCCTGGCGTGGTTAGGGGTCCCTCCCCTGAGGGCCTGGACCAGGATCTGCCTACAGCCCTGGCACTGCAGTGGGCCTCTTTCTGTCTAGAAATAAGAACTGTAGGGTCATAGGTTGAAGCCTGCTCACATGCTCCTATCACTGTGTTCCCCTTTGTAGAGGGAAGCTGGGAGAAGTACGCAGCCCCACCAGATGGGCCGCCTCACCCTATGACTGCCCACTGGTGCTACGGAGGCTCATTCGCAAGGAAGACATCTGGGCTAGCTGCAAGTGTATTGTGAAGGCACCCCTGGTGTCTGACTTGGAGCTAGAGCACTTCCTGTCTGCACCCCGAGACCCCAACCAAGTGCTGGTATTCGGGATAATGTCAAGCCAGAATCCCAACAATACTGCACAGCTGCAATGGCTGCTAGACACACTGTATAGCCATCTGCAGCAGGGCCGTTCATCACCCTGCACCCAGGTTGGTTCAGGATCCAGTGAGGAGACCCCTTGGGCCAGGGACAGAGAGAAGGACCAAATATAACCCCCACTGTATGAGGATGGGTTGGGTGTCTGACAGTTCTTTTTCTTTCCTGGGCCTTGGCATACACTCCCCTTTCTGTCTGCAGCATTTTGTCCCATCTTCTCTCTTCTGCTCATTCTTCTCTACCAGGATGAGTGTCACCACATCTGAGCAGGTGCTTCTTCTAACTTTTGAGAGAAGGTCAAGACACAGTCCTTTTCTTTCAGAGCACTTAGCACAGTTTGTGTCCACAACTGGTGTGAATGTTCAGGGCAAAGACAGTTCTCACTACCCATGTTCTTACAGTTCAGTATATGTTTGTGGACTGTCCCCAAGTCCCTCCATATGCTAGACTTGTGCCAGGCTCTGGGCACCTATTGCTAGTTCAGCATGAGCCAGTCCCTGAAGGAATTCTCAGTGTGACTGCAGCTACAGAAGGTCTTTGAAAGGGGCATGGCAGGACAGCTCAGGAAAGTGTGACTTCTGTCTCCTTGGCTCAGAAAGAGCAGCCTAGAATGCTCAGGGCTTTGGCAGGCAACTGAGTATGCCTGGCAGGGCCTGTGCAGGAATGAGGACAGTTTGAGGTCCCAATTTGTCTAAGAGGTACTGGAGTACAAGGTTTAGGGCAAAGGGAACCTCCTCCCTCTAGAATTGTTCCTAAGCCCAGCCTCATCATCCTGAGTGTGCCTTCATTTAAAACGGTGTTGGAGAAGCCCCCAGACTCATGTGGACATGTGAGCTAGGTGACTTCTTCTAAACTGTCTTTCCCCTAAAGTCTGTTGCATTATCCCTGCCCTACTCCCAGCACCCCACCCTCACCCCACCCCCCACTCCTACCCTGCTGCTGCAGAGTTCTGAATTTGTGTGGGAAACTTGGGGTAGGGATCTGCCTGAATACTTCTTAACCTTTCTTTCTAGGAGTGCTGCCTGCCAGCCTGTTCCAGGAGCTCAGCATTTAGGGCCTTCTAAAGTCAGATGTCCTCTTCCCCACCAGGGTCCTTCTCTTAACTCTTTTCAAGAGAGTAGCCAGCCCTGCAACAGAGCCACATTTATTTCATGCATTCATTTCCAGTTTACTTCAATTTAGACAATGTTTACTGAGAACCTGCTCTGGGCTCACCTGTTTCCAAATAGCAATGTACAGTTGGCTGTAGTTCACCTGGGGGCTATTAATTGTTCACTAAGGAATAAAATGCTTAGGTGTCTTATTCCAGCCACAAGCAGTGTGAATGGGGCCAAGATCTGACCTGAAGTAGTTGGAAGCGGTGGAAGGAATGGCAGTGAGTCTGCAGATAGGCATGAAGGGTAGTGTTGGTCTTTACAGAGACTGGACTTCTGCCCTGGCTAATAACTGGTCATTAATACTCTCATCCCACAACAGCTGACTGAACACCACAAAGGGGTCAAGAGGGGCAGCCAGGGAGAGGTGGGGTAAAAAGTTCCTCAGAGCTGTGCAACATAGCTTTCTAAATCTGGTCCACTTAGGGCAGGACTCCCATTCCAGAGTGAGGGACATCATAGTCCACAGATCCCAGGGCAAACCTAGTGCTGTCACATGCAGGAGGGTCACTCTAGTGATGATGTCCTCCACAGAGGGCTCAGAGTAGATCTGGAGACCTCCTCTGAGGACAGTGATGGCTTCAAGGAAATTAACGCATGTATTCTTGCATCAGGGTGACCAGTTCCCACATCTCTATTTGGCAGTGCCGGCATGACCCTTATCGTCTGCTGCGGTATGACATAGACAGCCCCCTGCAGAAGGATCCACCCCTAATGGTGAAGAAGTTTGCTGTGGTGCACGGGATGGTTTTGGTGAGCAGGGGCCCTGCAAAGGGCTAGACATCCATCACCAACCACTACTGTCTTAGCCAGGTGGGGATGGGGGGTAAAGCAATCTTCTCCCACCCACACTGAGGCCCAGAGAACAGGACTTTCTGACAGTCACCCAATAGACTCCCATCCCTGTCCTAGGAGATGGAGGAGTTGGGTGACATTAACACAGAAAATCAAATTCTATTCATCTGATTCTTATTAAATTATACTAAAATATTATAAAACTTTGTATGTTTATTGAAAAATAGGGTATACAATCTAGAAAATATTTTTGGTTGTGAGCCTAGCCTTTTACGACTGAGCCATCTCTCCAGCCCTCTAGAAAATAATGACACCTTCCTACCACCCAGGATCTTGCTCATCTGTCCAGCACCTAGGTTCTGGAGCCCCTGCTAGGCCACATCCACCTGACACTGTAGTATCTGGCCTTTGCTGTCTTTCTCCACACACATATTTTAGGACACTGTCTTTCCAATAAGATAACAGAGCACCATCCCACAGCTTCAGTTTGTAGCACCAGCATGTTTACCACTGGATGAGTCTTATCACTACCCATGCTGCTGGGAAAGTTGGGTTCTTTCCCTTTCTTTCTTTCTTTCTTCTTCATGTTTTTCTTTTTCCCATAATAATGGTATGATGAATACCCCTGTCTAGCCATCTCTAGACAGATGTCCATGTTGAAGAATGGAGTAGAGGGTATGAGACCTCCATTCCATAAAATGAGCTGAATGGTACATCCTATTATGTGGGTTTGAAGCAGAAGGGGCTACACAGCTCTAGGTAGGTGGGTAGGAGTCTTGAAAGTATGAAGTGTACATCTGACAGGCCCCCAGTAGGGGTCAAAAACTGGGCAGGTTTGGCTGCCCTCTGACTCAGGAGGGCCTTGCAGGGGCTAGGCTCAATCATGTCTCCCTGGGTTGCTAAGGGAGGGTAGCACACTTTCCCATGCTGTCAAAGGCCTGAGTCCTATACCAGCTCTGAGGGACCTGTGGCCAGGCCTATTAAGACTTGGAACTTGGCTGTCATTATCGGTCATGCCACTATGTTGATACACTAAAGTGTTTCTTCATTTCTTTCCTATCTTCCAACAGATGTTTGCTGGGGGGAAGCTCCTTTTTGGGGGCTGTCTCCTAAATGGCTATGGCTTCAGCAAGCAGAATCTACTGAAACAGATCTTCCGGGCTCAACAGGATTGCAAGATGGGCTACTTCCTGCCAGACAACTACAAATTCAAGTAAAACTGGATAAGGCATCACACAGAATGGGATAATGGGGCAGGGGACTTTGGCTATGGGAAGGCCATGGGTGGGAAAGCAGGTAGTCCCAAAGGAGTGAGGTGGGGGAGAGCCAGAGCCAGGAAAGTAGAGTTCAGACTCTTCCTACAGTCCCCTGAGCAAAAGCTACAGAAGGAGGGTTTTGCAGGTGCACAGGGGAAGAGGAAGAACAGGCAGGAAGAAGTGAACAAGGTCATACTGTTTGTCTCTTTGAGTCGCAAGTTTGGAGAAAGGGCTGTGTGGAGAAAAGAAGACACTGCTTGTTTGCACAATGTCCTGCTCAGATGGAGATAGTGTTAATATGTCTGGGGTGGGCAGGAGGTTCAGTCAACACTCATCAGGTCCAACCTGTGTGCACATTCACCTTGGCTTCTATTGGATTGCCAGGTGGGTCTCATAGACACAGGCAGTCATTGGTGGAATAAGCTTAGGTATCAGCAACCAACTAAGGTGCTGCCACCTACTAAGCATCTCCAGGCTGGTTCTGGTGTGTGGCAGAAGGTAGTCTGAGCTCAGGACACTCTAGTCTAGTCCAGGAGGAGCCTGGGCTTTATGCTAAAGGCTGCATTCGAGGAAGACTGGCAGGTTCTGGATTCCATTGTGCTCCACAGTGCAGGTTCCTGAGAAACTTGCTAGGTTGGATGTCCTAAGACAAGGTTAGAGCCCCACCTTTGCCTTGCATTATCTGGGTGACTGTCAGATGGGCTGATCAGGTGGACTCCCAAATCTTTACCTCTTTGCCTTTACAATGAAGAAAATACTCGGTCTCGCAGGACCGTAAGGATTTCACAAAAGAGTATTTGTTAACAAGCTCTGTAAGTGGTAAACAATGATGAAATACAGGCTAATGTCATCTGTAATATCTGTACGCAGACCTAAGCTACCTGTGGCACACCCCTATAGCACCAAGTTAAGTCCCCCATGCCAATTTTCCATCTTTTTGTTTGTTTGTTTGTTTGTTTGTTTGTTTGGTTTTTCAAGGCAGGGTTTCTCTGTGTAGCCCTGGCTGTCCTGGAATTTGTTCTGTAGACCGGGCTAGCCTCAAGCTCAGAAATCTATCTACCTGCTTCTGTCTCCCAAGTACTGGGATTAAAGGTGTGCACCACCATGCCTGGCTGTAGCTTTCTGTCTTGATGCCAGTTCACCCCAGGGAGCTGAGTTGGGTTTTTTTCAGTCTGCTTCTCCCTGAGGTTGGGGATACATTCATGGAAAATCCATGAAGATCACACCAAATGACCCCAATATTTTGGCTGGAAGAGGATGATCCTGTGGGGATAAGGCAGGACAGACAGAAGATCCTGAGTGTTCTGAGTCCCTATCACTCAGAACACCAAGAGAAGAGAGTAGAGCGGCTGGAGACCAGACGTTGGCAGGTCTAGGGAGTTAAAGCTGAGTTTCAGGGGCTGTTCACAGTTAATGTGCCAGAGATATGTTGGGTCTTACTGGGCGTTTATGTCCATGAACTCAGCACCTTAGATCCCTGAAACAAAAAGATACTAGGAAACAGCAAAAGAAGACAGATTTGTTTACAGTTTGAACAAATAGGAGTCTAATTATTTCCCCCCACTGTGCTTGTGGCCACCTTATAGTTTATGGAAAGCTATCCAACAAAGGATATGGTATTTGAAAATTTATCTGTGGGCCCAGAGTTCAGCTCTCTCACCCAAGCCTCTGGGTCCTTGGTGGGAGGGCGCAGCAGGTCTGTAGCCAGTCAGCCTCAGTGGGAAGACATGTAGAATGTGGTCCTCACATGAGCATCCCTGAATGAAACTGTGTTCACCTGCACACAACACTCATACTTAGCCCCTGCCTCCTTCTCTAGGGTTGGGGACAGCTAAGGAAGGTCACATGTGGTTTGCAGGCTCCACTTCCTGTGTCTGTGAGTGGAGAGGTGTTACCCTGCCATGCTCACACTCCAGTGAGGATTAGGTACAAGAGGGACCAGGTTAGGGCAGTGTGAGATTTACAGGGAGGCTAAGGGGATGAGAGAGCAGACCAAACAGAGAAAACAGTTTGTCCCCTGGAAGCACAAAGGGTCTTAGCCTGCAGCAGTCCCAGAAGTGTATGTATATGAGCCCCCCCATGTAGCAGTGAAATGGCTAGTAGAAACATTTCCTGTCTCCCTCCACCTGGGTTCTTATCCTTCCTTTCCTCAAGAATGAAGTGGACCAGTCAGTGAAGACAACCAAGAGGAGGTTGGTTTATTGCTTTAGTGCCAATTTGAAATTAACAACTTTAAATGGGAAAAAAAACAACTTTAAACAGGTTGGTATACAGGTTTTGACAACTTAAATGGATCAGGTTTGAATTCTTGCTAGCAGAAGGATGGTAGCCTCTTAGAGCTCTTTCAGCTCTGAAAAGTTTAACAGCTTAAAAATTCTTGGAGGGCTTCAGGGCACCAATGTAGAGCAGTCCCTTGCAGAACAAATCTGCTGGTCAAACAACAAGAATGCAAAGAACAGCAGGTCATGAAGGCTGGAAGCAGCTCAGGAACAAATTCTCATCTGCAGTGGAAGTATAGCATCTCGGAGGCTGAGGCAGAAATGAGTGCTCCTGCCTGCAGCTACTGTTCATGTGCTGGAGGCTGGCTCACATGAATTTCCTGCATAGGAACAATTCTGTCCCCTGCCTGTCTTAAAGGCTGCCTTCAGTGAGGGCAGCCTTCCTTCAGTGAAGATGAGCAACTGGCTTGAGCCCAACCTGAAGTCTTCCTTTTCTTCTTCCTCCCTTGGTTCCAGCAACACTTCTGTCTCTTCATCCCCCAGACAGTCCAAATGTACTGGGTACCCAATGGACCCTGATTGGCTGAATGTGGATATGCAAATAAAGTGGAAAATAGGACCAATCATAGAAGAGGTGTTAAACCTGCTTTGGGAGGGAGAAGAGCCCTTAGTCCTCCAAAAAGTTGCTTAAAAGTTCATAATCAGGTTGTGAAGACTGTCTGCAGAGACAGGGACATTAGAAAGTTCATGATCAGGTTGTGAAGACTGTCTGCAGAGACAGGGACATTAGAAAGTTCATGATCAGGTTGTGAAGACTGTCTGCAGAGACAGGGACATTAGAAAGAGCATTACTCTGTCCCCAGTTGCTACAGGAGCACAGTGGGGGAGATTTTGGTCAGGTTTCTTCTTTTTTTCTTTTGTGGCAGCAAAATATGCAATTGTGTAACACTTGCAAGTGTGCCCGTGACATCTTGTGGCCCTTTGCTGCCTATGGGACATGGCATGGTCATCAGGGAGAGAAGTGTGGAACTGTAAGCTCCAAGTTCTCTGCTCTGTATTGCTAGACTTTGGGTGGGTAGCTGTACCCAGGACCCTGACCCTGAGCCAGGAGCTCTTGGCACAGCACATAAACTTTACAGAAGGAGAAACTGAGGGCCAGCAAGGAAAAGGATGTGCTTTGAATAGGGGATAAGTCCAGGCCGCAGTACAACTATGACCTTTGTTTTCAGTCATGTCCTGAAGGAATGGAATATAACCTTTTTAGGGCTGTTCTTACAGGAGACAATCAAAAGTCTGTCAGAAACGGCCACATTCTGCAGGGACCAAAGTGCTTCTTGGCCCCATAAACTGAATGCTGTGTAAACTGTAATGTGCTCAGTGAACCACAGAGAACCTTGCAAATGGTCGTGAAATCTGTGAGAGACAAAGTCCTTTGTAAATTGCCACATCCCTGATAAGTCACAGTGGGTAGTGGGAGCTGCTGAGTGCCCTGTGAACTGGGGGGAGGGGGGGTTCTAGGCCTCCTCTCAGACCAGCTCAACCTAAACAGCAGAGCACTTTGCAAGCTCTCACATGCCGTTCACAGTTGCCAGTCATCTATGAAGTGCCCTGCACAGCACTGCACTTGGTAAACTACATGGCAGTCTATGAAGGACAAAGCATCTTATAAACTGTCAAGTACCCTGTGACATACAGACTGGAGTGAAGCCTCATAAAGATAATCTGGTATGCAAATGCCTGTGTGAGAACATCAAAGGGTTTGTGAATAGTCATGATCTTTATGAACGTCAAGTGAAGTCTTGGTGTGCTCTGAGTGCTACCAGTTGTGAGAGAGTTCTTCACCCAGGGTTACTGTTCTGTGCCCTATTTTCTGCCCACCCACCTTAGAAGAGGCAGGGTCACCTGAGCCACAACAGGAGGTGGCCAGGGACTAGTGAGAAGAAGTGGCTGCAGCAAGGTGCCATGTTCCACAGATTCATGTACTGAAATCCTTAGCTCCATGGCGATGGTTTTAGGAACGTAGACACTGGGAAGTGACTAGGTCACACATACAGAGACTATGAGTGGAGTTAATACCTAGAAACCAGCTTACCCCTTCTGCTGTATGAGAACAGTGAGAGGCTACCATCCATGAGGATATCATCCATGAGGATATCATCCATGAGTGTCACTGGGCACTGAATCTCCTGGCACCTTGATGGTGGACTGCCTGTTTTGAGAACTGAGTGCAGTTCATGTCAGTGATCTGTTTGCCATGTAGGCACAGCACTTTTAGAGCAGCCAGAATAGCCACACTGAGTAGAATAAGCAGCATCTGCGCATCATCTCAGTTCTGAGGACTGGAAATTGGATCCAGGTACCAGAGGACCATAGTCCCTCTCAAGTCACATTCTAGCCTCTATTTGGCTTTGGTGACAGCATTACTCCAGAATGACCACATCACAACTAATTATATCTATACTGATGCCAGGGTTCTGGGGTTAGAACTTCTGCATATGAATTTGGGGGACACATTCGCTCCACAGCATTGCATGATGGCATCATTTCCTTGACCGCTCCTTTTCTGCTTTGCAAAGTCCTCTGTATCCTGCGGGCATTGCCTATGGGTAGCATGGACCAGGTTGCTGATGGCCTGGGAACGAGGGCTATGCAGTCCTCTATAGAAGCCAAGGTTTCCTGGGTTCCCAGAGCAGACAGTTTCTCCTTTGGCACAAATGGGAGGAAAAGTATTTTGCTGACCTGTCTAGGGACTGGGATAGGGTGGTATAGCACTGAGTGAACCCTAGACTCTCACCTCTGATCCCCTATACTGTGCCTTCCTACCACCCCTCTCTGCAGCATGTCAACCTATATCACAAGCCTGGAAGATTCTGAGTCATCTAAAAGACCCCCATCTAAAGATTTCAAAGGAAGTGTCTCTTCATTGGCGCTTGGGGACAAAATGGAAAAAACACCTTCTACCCCCCCTGACAAGTATGTTTTACCCATGTTTCTGGTTGGCAGATTAGGAATGGCTCATTATAGGATCTCTAGCTTAATCACAGGCCACTAAGGCTACCATGGCATGGCTTATGCCTTGGAAATTTGTGTCCTTCAAGCCCCTGACTTCCAGCCTGTTTTGCAGTATCCCATTGGGTGTCAGGGTTGTGCACTAGGATATAACACTTTGCAGCAAGGCCCCACAGTCTGGGCCCATCTGTCAGAAGGATGGAGGCCATCCCCGACTCCAGCAAGTTCCTTGGTGGTGGTGACAGGGAACCAAATCAAAATTCTGTAGTGTGACTCTTTCTAGAAAGATGGAAAAGTGCTAAAATTAAACTAATGGTGCCACTGGTCCCCCAAGTTGGAGATGTCCCCTGCCACTCTTCCCTCCAGGGCCATGCCCTCATCATATGGGCCATGCCCTGCTTGCTTGTTGCCCAATGCCTGCTTCTTCCTGTTGCATATTTAGGTTGAAACAGCCTGAAGAAGAACTGCAGCCTTTCTTCAAGAGTAGGAGGAGCAATAAGAAGATAAGTAGCTGGAAGAAGTCAGGTTCTAAGAAGTGATACTGGAAGAGCCAGCAATGCCCTCCCCACACCCAGCCCTACTTCCTGGTCTCCCACCACCCTTCAATAAATGTGCATGCCTCCAGCATCTGGGTGAGGCGGTGGTGGGTGGGAAAGGCCCAGCTTTGACTCCAAGAAGGCCTGAGGCCTCCCCAGCTAGTTTCAGGCCATGTTCTTGGAAACTTGCTACCTCCAACTCAGAGCTTCCTCTGTGTCCAGGAGTAAGCCTGAATCTGCCATTCTGGTGAACAAATGTCTCATGGTCCAGGGCCTGCCTGCTCAACCATTCAGCAACCCTGGGGAGCCTCAGAAGGGTCTGGACGGTGTATCTCACCCTCTGTCAAGTGGGAAAGACTTCTGGTAGATGAGAAGTCTGGAAGATGAGAAAGGAGAGGGACACGGAAACAGAAAAGAGACCGAGGGAGTGGTGAAAAGAAATGAGGAAGTAGGCAGGGATGAGAAGGAAGGAGAGGCAGAAAGAGATGACGAAGGAAGTGAGAGACAAAGATGAAGAGGAGTGAGCCGAAGGCCAGAGTCCAGCAGACACCTTGCAGGCTCTCATCACCATTTAGCTCAGCAATAGAACACATGGCTGGACTGGATTCTCCTTTTTCTGAGTGCATGGACCTAGGGTATCCTTACCAACATCCAGGGGGCCCAGGCAACTGTCTTCTGGGGTGATACTTTGTCCTTACCTCTGAGAGAGCTGGACCTCTCACCGCTGTGTGGTTGGTAAGAGCTGTGTTCCCATAGCAAGGATTGTGGAGGGTCTACCTTGGCCTTTGTGCCTAGAGTAGTCTAGGTCCTAAACAGGCAGTATTCTATGATGTATTTCACAGATAATCATTTGTGTTTCTTGCTTTTTCAATCTGAATTTGCCACAGCTTAGTATTTTGTTTGTTTTTTTTATTTTGTTTTGTAGCTTTCAAAGACATTTTTTGAGTCATGTGTTTCTTCCCCTAGAAGTGTATTTGAAGTGGCCTGCCCTGTTCTTAAGTTGCATATGTTGATATTTTCAGGCCTTGAGGTTTGTTAGGGGATTTAGAGCCCTAATCACTCCCATCCTTCCCCTCCAAACACAAAGACAGATAAAAGCAAGAAGACAAGAGGCAAAAGTTCTTTTCTATCCTCGCATCCTCCAGCCTGATGAAGGTTAGAACCAAGGCCTCTGCTTAGGATAGAGTCTGCAATGAAGCCTCTGACCTGTGCCTCTCTGACCTTCAGTCTGTATGCTCTGCTGTGCTCAAGCGAATATGCTAAGCAGTCAGTGCTGTGCACACCAGGAACAGAGGCAGGGCAGGTCCTGGTCCTCTGCAGGGTCTTCTGCAGGGTGCTCATCACCCTGGAGGGCTGACTGTGAACAGGAACACCTCCCACTAGCAGAGCAGGCAGTGAATGTTCAGGGCAACACCATCAGATCACTCCTGGAGGAGTAGGATAAGGATGAGGAGGAGGACAAGAAGGAGAAAATCCTTCCCCATGGAAATGACAGGAGAGAGAGGTAGGCTTTCTTCCACAATGGCTCCCACAAAGCAGGCTAGGTGTCTTGAGCTGTAAACTCTGTTGATTAGAGCAGGGCTTCTTAAACTTTTCTCACTTAGTACAAGAAATTTCTGCATAATCCTGGGAATATATAGGTATGTAAAACAGGTATGCAAATCAGATATTTACTAATAATAAATAATAAAGAAATTTATTTTAAAGCAATTCTTTGATATACCTATGATTTTCCATTTACTAAGGATGAAAGCAAATTTGCATCCTTATGCAATGAATGTACTTATGTATTTTATGTAAGGAATTAAATCTTGCCGAATATTTAATGCTATAAAAGTTAGAGCATCTTGCCACTTTGCAGAGTTGATAGTCATTCTGATTTTATAATCATCAGTGCTAAGAATACCACATTACATAAAGTGGCAGAATTACATTTGGGGGCATTTTAGAAATGGCTGGGAAATTTTAAAATAAGCATTATGTCCAAGTAAGGTTTTTCCTAAAGATACAAAGCATCAAACACTAGTCAACATCACTCCCCATATAATAGACTAAAGAAACCAAATGCTGACTAACCACACTGGTGAAGAAATATAGCAAATACAACCATAGCAAACCAAAAATAGAAGATCAACATCTTCAAAAGGCTGAGGAGGAAAACCTCCAGCAAACACTTTCTTCATAGTGACTCTTTAAATGTATTACCAGTGAGATTAGACAGAAGACAAGGCTACCACCAGCACCACCACTGACAAAATGCCCTGGATACCTGAGCCCTCTACACAAAGAAAGCGTGGGGGGAGGATGTGAGAGGAAAGGAGCAAACTGAGTTGATGCAGGTAATTCCATTATCTACCTAGAAAGCCAACAAAATCAACGCACAAACATCAGAACCATGTGATAACTAGATAAAAATATGAAGCCACTTTCTCACCACAAAATGCCTAGCACCAAGATGCAGGACCAGCGGTGTGGAGCCCTAAGCAGAATGGCATCCATCAATGCTTTCATCCCAGAGTGAACTGAAACTGGAGGAGGCTGTTCAACCAGAAGCCCAGCGTTGTCTACCCAAGGCCATCAAGACACACCATGAATCCAAGGCTCCTGGATGCTGAGGTCCCTGATGCCTCTCACCCAAGACCCTTGAGTATCTCTTTCATAAAGTAAAGCCACTCTCTGCACTCTCCCTCCCAGCTGCACTGAGACTGGGCAAATCACTTTTGGTGTCTGAGGCTCCATGTCTTCATCCATAAAATGCGATGTTCTGGAATAGGAATCTTCCAAGGACCTGGGCTGGATCAGATACAATGCAGAGAAAGAGGTATATGAGAACAAATTATTTGAATTATTAAGCATACCTTCCCACCTTCCCATTGCCACTTTCCACATCACAGGACCCACCTCCTTGTGGGTTGTCTCCCAGGCACCAGCATCAGCAAGGGTTAAGGAGCTTGGCTACTAGCCAAGCAGAAATAGTGTTAGCCTTGAGCGACATAGCATCCCCCTATCTGTGCAATCTCCCGGCCCCTAGCTCAGCCTTTGGAAATGAAAGCTCAGCCTAGCTGAGGCTCCTCTGCCTGCTGCATCCTAATGATCTCCACCACGGAGTGTGGGCAACCCCCCCAGCTCCTTCAGCTCCCCAGCCCTGAGCTTCCCTGAAGCTGTCAGCTCACAAGTGGGAAGAAGATTGGGTCGTGCCCGCAGCTGGTCCAGTTTGGAGAGAAGAAACTATGAAAGGGAGGGCTGAGAGTGTGCTGGGGTGGAGAACAGGTGCTGGGGTCAGGTGCCCAGGGTCTAAGCTCATCCTGTGGATCTGGGCAGGGGGCTTCCAACTACAGATTATGGCCTTCTAATGAGTGAAAAATCCATTTGGAGGATGTGATCCACATTTTGAAGAAGAAAACTGAAATAGGAAATGGCACAATGCATGTAGAAAGGTGGCAGGCTTTGTTTCAGCCACCCTGAGTGTAATACCTGAGACACAGACCTGAAGCATACACCACCCCCTCGCCCCAGCCGTCTGTGCATGTGAACTTGGATACTATTTGAAATGAGTAATGTTGGAGGGCCTAGTCTGTTGTGGGTGGTACCACCCCTGGGAAGGTGGTTCTGAGTCATATAGAAAAGCAAGCTGAGCAGGCCATAAGGAACAAGTCAGTAAGCAGCATCCCTCTAGAGCCTCTGCCTCAGTTCCTGCCTCCAGGGTTCTGCCTTGAGTTCCTGCCCTGAATTCCCTTGATATGGAAGTATAAGTCAAATAAACCGTTTCTTCCCCAGGTTTCCTCTGGTAATGGTCTTTATCACAGACATAGAAAGCAAACTAAGTTTGTGTGGCATATGTGCACATGCGGGTGAGTGTGCACAGTTGTGCATGCAGAGAGGCCAGAGGAGGACATTGGGTGTCCTTCTCTACCATGCTTCACCCTATTCCCTTGAAGACAGAGTCACTCCCTAACCTGGAGCTAGGCTGGTGCCATTGTCCTGTCTACTGCCTCCACCCCAGAGAGTGCAAGAGCTTTGGACTCAGGTCCTCATGCTTGTGCAGTCAGCGCTTTTGGCCACTGAGCCATCTCCTCAGCCCAGATTTTGGTCAATCTAATACGCATGTAATGCTAACCCCATTGTCTTTTAAATTCTATTTCCCTAATGAGTATCTTCCTACAAGACATTTGCCATTTTTATCTCTTGTTTTTGGTTTTTCAAGACAGGTTTCCTCTGTGTAGCTGTGGCTGTCCTAGAGATCCACCTGCCTCTGCCTCCCGAGTGCTGGGATTAAAGATGTGAGCCAACCACAGCCTGTCTCTCATCTCTTCTTAAGTACAGTGCTTATTTGAGTGTTTGGTCTGTTTTGTTAATAAAGTTGTTTTCTCTTCATCAGTATTTATATTTATAGATATTCTTTTTATATAACCCTCCCCCCACCCAACCTGGGCCTTGTGTATGCTAGGCAAGTAAGTACTTACCTCTGAGCTTCAGCCTCAGTCCTTGGACAACAGTCCTTTATTGGATATGGCTTCTGCAAATATTTTCTGTCGTGATCAGTGCTGTTTAAATTTTCTCTGGAATTTTGTAATTTTGCACTCTATGCTTCCATCTATAATCTTTTATGAATTAGCCTTTATGACAAGCTTGAGTCCTGTGCATAGTCACTGTTTGGCACTTTCCCACCCAACATGACTTTCATACTTTCTCCATCATGGCACCTTTGCCCCTCTGTAAATGGATGGTTGACAGCATTCTGTGGGTTTGTCTATGGGTTCTTGGTTGTGTTTCATTGATGTGTTGTCTGTCCTTCACCATGGCCACAGAGACTTAATGTTACCTGTGATACAGTATGCCTTGAAGTCTAGGGGTGTCTCCTAGCTTTGTTGTTCTGTCATTTTTCAGAAGTGGGAATCGAGATACCAAGATGTTAAGTCGTTTGCCCAAAGCCACACAGCCAAGCCATCTTTCTTAGGGCTGGTGGGAATGCAGGCTGGCTCAGCACTTGAGAAAGCATTACAGCTCAAGTCATTGGACTACAAAGCTTGCATCTGGGACCTAGATTAAAACAGGAAATGAAGAAAGGGGAGAGAAAACAGAATAAGATATCTTGATCATCAGCTTGATGGGATTTTAGATGATCGTGGAAACAAACTTCTGGGCATGTATATGAGCGATTCTGTACGAGAGGATAATTGGTCAGGCCCAGCCTGGATATGAGGGACACCGTTCCTTGTGCTGAGGTCTCAGACCACATGTGGAGAGAAAGTGCACACCATCACTCGTCATGCTGCTTCTCCCCAACTGTGGACCCCTTGTGGCAAACTCTTTTCATTCTCTTGCTGCAAACAGGAGTTTCATGACTTCCTGCCGTTGTAGGTGGGCGTTCCTCCTTTAATATGTCAGGTATTTGAAGTTTTCCTTTTGTTGTTTGTGTATGTCAGGCATTTGAAAAAGTAACTTCTACAGGAGATAACAAGAGAATGCCAGGCTCTACTATGTCCCCCAAAGCCACCAATGGTGGTGAGTAGGGTTTTGCCACACTGGTCACTTAAGTGGCAGCTAATTCCCCCAGGAAACAAGGGTCTCTTTTCCCAGTGAAATGCGACATATTTGTGTGTACTCGAATGTGTAGCTCCTACCCAACCACAGAAATGAGCCAGACAGGAAACCAGTCCTGGCTGTGGGAAGAGAGACCCCAGACCCAGTCAGCATAATGCATTGTGTATTCAGCATTGACAAGGGCTATGGGACAATGAAGGGGGAATCTGACTGAAGAGATGGCTTTTGAACAAAACCCTGAAGGAAGTAAGAGAGGAGCCATGCAGATGTCTGGAAGAAAAGTCTAAGCAAAGGTCCTGGGGTAGGTACGTGCTTGCAGCAATGGCCCAACCAAGGATTTGCCAGGTCTCAGGGCACTAGGATGAAAAATTAGGGGGCACTGAGGGGAAAGGTGAGTCCTAAGGGAGCAACAGCCTTGGGGAAGGGGGCTTGGGGTCCTGGAAGGACTTTGGTTCTTACTCCAGGGAGGAGGAGCCACAGAGGTACTGAGCAAGGTAAGACCACAGTCAGTGTAGTTTCCACAGGGTCCCTGTGGCTCCTGGCAAGAATGGTGTCTGGCCCAAGATGGAAGCTGGGAAAGTGTGAATATGTTTTAGGGATCAAGCTAAGATTTCTTAACTAACCATCTGTGAGTGGCAGGGGAAAAGGTGGCAGGAACCTTCCAAAGTTTCTGGAGAAGGTTCTAGAGTCCTAAGGAACATGGGATGCCAGGAACTAGGGCTTGTGTACCTTTGAGAGAAACCCCTGTCCCCCCATGGAGATTGTGCTAGTCTATGGGTCCCAATCCAACCTGTTACCCCTGCAGGTAAAGAAGGCGGGGAGGGGGTAGGAGGAGGGGAGAACATGTCTATCCAAGGCGTTTGCTGGGGTGTCTGTATCCTGAAGAGCAGGTGTCAGCAATAGTCACATACGCATAAGAGCCAGGTGCAGCCTAGGTCCTAGAGCTCCTCAGGCCAAGATCTAGGGCTGGATGGAGAATTCACACCTTACTGGTACGGTAAATAGATGTCTTCAGCTGTCCAGATGTAAGTGCTTTCTTTGAGTTGAAATACATAGGCCTAGAGAAGAGATATCTTTGCACGCTCTCCCCAGCCTCCAGTCTTATCAAACATAGTCTCACTCTGGATGCCACTCTGCCTGGAACCCCACCTTAACCTATGCCTTCTCCCCTCTTAGCCAGGGGAGAGCAGATCTGCTGAGCCTTCTGAAGCAACATTGTTGGGCTGGAATTCAGCGTGTGGCTTTGTGCCCTCCCTATCACTAGTGACCTTGTATTCCTGGAGTCCCGGTAAAGACAAAGACTGTCTCTTCAGTACACCTGAATTGAAAATGGGCACTTGCTGTCTGCTGCTGTCTCTCAGTCCCCTCCCTAAGCACAGTGAAAGTGTTTGCCTCTGTGGGCTTAACTCTAAGCACCCACCCAGCTCCCAGTGTACCGCCTTATCTGACCCTTCTCAGTGGGCGTGGAACATAGGGACCAGGAAGGCCCTCATTTTACATACGACAAAACAGAGACAAGAGGTCAGCTCAGCTCAGCTGGTGAGCAGATAACTGATCCAGGGTGTGTCAGCCCCCATGACAGTGGATGCCAGCCTGGATCCAAGGCCCATGAAAGGATCCCCTAGGACTAAAGGGCAGAAAGAGAATGGATAAAGAGATCTCAGAGCTATGTCTTTTCCCCTATGCAGGAGCTCATTCAGGAAATGGCCAGTGCCTTTCCCTGCCTCATGCCCATTCTGGTAGGAATGAAGCTGACTCCCAGACACTGGGAACTCCTTCCATTCTCCCCCAGAGAGCTTCACACAATCAGCCACCATTGCTGACATAAGGAAGGTAAGGAAGACTTTTCTGAGTGTCCTGCAGCTGCTGACCTGGACCACAGCTCTCTGTGCCAGGCACCGTTCTTAGCTCTCACAGTTACTGACTTGCTCATGCTTTCTAACAGCACAAAGCTGCAGGTGTTTACCATCCCCACGGCCAAGCATGTGCCCAAACCCACTGGCTAGGCCTGTGTGGACAGAGGGGCCAGCATCTCCATACTCTTCAAAGTCATGGCCATATTGGCAGGAGTCTGGAAGACCCCTCTGGGCACATGCATCTAACCTGTGTTGTCGTCCCTGAACAGTTTCCCAAGTAGATGGCATGCCATTGTGTGCATACCGCTAATGACAAGGCTTTCATACTATCCTGGCTGCCTGTGCCTACTTCAAAGGAACCGCCTTCCTCTCTGTGGACGCAGCAACTGGCACATCCTCAGTGCTGACCGCTCGCTACTCTCAGACAGTATCTTAGATCTCCAAGGCTATTATCCCACAGCTGCCTGTCCTCTGCACAGGGTCCCAAGTTCTGCAGTTGTGACCCAAAGGCTTCTGAGGCGGCTTGGGTGATTGAAGACTGCCACAGCCACCTGTGTGCTTTTAGGGCCGCTGTGTGTGGTGGCTCTAGCCTCTCCACGTGTATTAGTCAGGGTTCTCTAGAGAAACAGAAAACTAATAGAATATATTTGTTATTATATCTAAGACTTATTAGAGTGCCTTACAGGTTTTGGTCCAACTATTCCAACAATGACCATCTCCCCATAGGAAGTTCAAGAAGCCAGTAGTTGTTCAGTCTGTGAAGCTGAATGTCTAAGCAGGTCTTCAGTATATACTAGAACCCAGAAGAAATTAGATCTAATAGTAGTGAAGGAATGAACTTGCAGTGAGAGTGAGGGCACGCAAGCAAAGGCCGAGTGCTTGCTTCTTCCATGTCCTTTACACAGGCTGCCACCAGAGAGTGATGTCCAGATTGAAGGTGGGTCTTCCTGCCTCAAAAGATCCAGATTCAGGGTGGGTCTTCCCTGAGCCTTCAAATCCCTTCATCAACACTAAGCCAAGGGATATCAGGTATCTCTGGCTCCTTTCCAGCAACCATCTTTTGACAAATGCTTCAGCCAACTATTCGAACAAACTTTGACACTTGTTTTTAAACAGTATATAAACAATATATTTATTCTGGTTATAGGTCTAGCGGCAACTATGGATGTGCCGTGAGGCGCATCAGTGTTGCCACGTCTGGCATCTCCTTCAGGGAAAGTCACTGCTGGTTTAGCAGACAATGAAGGATTACTTTCCACGGGCAAAGGAGGAAAAGGTGTTGGGGTGTGTTGGGGGTGTCAGGTGTTGGGGGTGTGTGGGCGTATTTTCTGCTAAGGGTAGAGAGATTTCTTCCTCGGGTGAGAGAAACCCTTGAGAGTCTGAGGGTTCAAAGTTCTCAGTGCTAGGGCTCTTCCATAGGTCTCTATCTTGCCATAGGATCCTGTTCTTAACCAATGAATGCCTCTACTTTAATTGCCTCTATTCTCCAAGGCTGGGACATGAATTTCCATTACAATTCATCCAATTCATTCCTCTTGTAATGAAGGCTTTGGTTTGATTTTCCACTACTTGAGCTCGATGACTACTGGAAAGAAGCTATTTTTCCAGAGCACACTAAGAAACCTTTAGACTGTCTATGTGATACCAGAGCCACCCAGTCTTATGACTGAGTTCGTTGCTGCCCTTCACCATATTCTGAAACGCTAGAAGTTAGCCAATTTTTATCACAGAGCTCACTCTTTAAGTTTGTCAGTTTATCCAGAGTTGCTAGGAGCAACCCACCAATCTCATCATTTTCCTTCCTTATTTTTCCACAAATTCTCAAAAGTTTAATATACAGAGTCACCAAATCTGAGCCTCTCATGACTGGTGAATTAGCATAATCAAATGCATTTGTCACTTTAAGTTTGTAAAACAGTTCACCCCATAGGCTTTCAGTGCTCTTCAAGGTTCTAAGAGGGGCCTCAGTAACTGTAAGCTTCAGCAGAGTGGAAAGCCTGTTCCAGATACTTAAAGAGATTCATCCTTATTCTTCTATTGCCTTTCACCACTCCTGGCACCAAAATCTGTATTTAGTCTAGGTTCTCTAAAGAAACAGAACTGATAGAATATATATATATATATATATAATTTTCAACTATTTCAACAATGGCTGTCTCCTGATGGAAAGCTCAGTAATGCAGTAGTTTCTCAGTCCATGAAGTTGGATATCTCTGCTAGTCTTCAAGTATATGCTATAATCTCAGAAGAAAAAGAAAGTAGGCTCTAATACCAGTGAATGACTTGCCAGCAAGAGTAAGGGTAAGCAGGCAAAGATCAAGTCCTTCCATCTCCCATGCCTTCATATAGACTGCCACCTGAGGTGTGGGCCAGACTCAGGGTGGGTCTTCCACCTCAAAAGATTCAGTCAAGAAAATTCCCTCACAGGTGGACCCAGAAGTTTGGGTTTCAGTTAATTCCAGATGTAGTCAAGTTGACAACCAAGAATAGCTATCACAGCACCTTTGCCCTTGCAACGAGGCCAGTCTGGTACACTGTTTCCAGGGTCTGGCCCTTTTAAATTTAGCTGCAGGAAAAAGCAGTTTGTGCAGGCCTGGAACTCGCAGACAATCAGCAACAGGAAAAAGTCATCCAAGGGGAGTGCTCAATGAATTATGGAGGCATTGTTCCCGAGCCCAAGGAGCCAGAGTTGCTGCTCTGAGCTCAGTGGCCTGAACCCAGCAGGCTCAACACTGCTGCTTGTGTCAAACAACACAATGTGGGGAGCCAGAGACAAGAAAGAAAAAAAGAAAGAAGGAAAAACACTAGAGGGAGAAAAATCCTGGAAATTCCCTGTGTCCAGGGACAGAAGAGCCTTTCTAGAAAATCGACAGCCAGGGAAAGGCGGCTTCACTCTTGGGCGGGGGCCTGCTGGAACAAGAGGAAGTTGCAAGCGATATTTTGAGATATTTTCAGTCTAGTGTGATGTCGATTGATTTTCCAAAACACGGGTACCTCCTGGGGTAGGGAGAGCTGAAGTTGAACCAGGGCTGACCAGAGGTGGGGCAGGGTGCAGGACCAACCTGGACATAAACAAGAGCTGACCCGGTTGGAGAGTTCCAGGGCTATAGATGGCGAGTTTGCAGCCCCTGGGGAAACAGGCTTGTGTTTCAGACCTCACCTTGATAGGAGAACCACAGGTGAAACTGGGTCCTCTGCTCAGAAAGCCTGAAACATGTTCTGCTCGCCTCCCTCTCTTAGAGGTGCTCTCTATTACACAACCAGTCCTGCTTCTGCGCAGCAGATGGGAAAGGTAACCAACCATGTTTCTGGAGAAGATACAACTGTGAACAGAGCAGGCAAAGGCTGCCCTGGTGGAGCGGACATTGAGGGACTTGCTGTGCAAAAGGAATAGCATGCACAGCATGTGGGGTATGAAGGGCACCATGAGACGATAAAGCAGAGGTAGGCTAAGGATGTTTAGGTGCAAATGGTCAGTAGGATGTGCCCTCCTCCCCCTCCTTGGCACCTGCCCTCCTGCCTTGTGTCACAGCCTCTGTGCTTCTGGCTAAGCAAGACCAAGCTCCTCAAGGGCACCCTTCTCCAGGGGCCCAGAGCTGCCCTCTTGCCCAAAGGCAGGTAAACCAACCACTTTACACCCTTCTTATGGAATGCACATACAGGTCCCTTTTAGCTGTCTTAGCAGTTGTATGCCATAGTCTCCTAAAGTCACCAACCTGATGTCATATATAGTTAACCACATTGATCAACCACCCTATCTCCTTCATCTAGGACAATGTGGACTCATAAACCCAAGAGCTAGAATCTGAATTTGTTTCTACTGTTTCTTCCTGTGGCATTCTATCCACAAAGCTGACAGATGTCATTTCCATATAGAGGTAGACCTCACATAAGAAAATGAGTTAATATTTACAGCACACAAAGAGAAATTGGTAATAAAATGCAAAACAAAAATAAAGGGCACATGGTCAAAGAATATAATTAGGCCACTCATTGACACATAAATGCAAATGGCTAATAAGCAAGCAAAAGATGAGGGCCTCCCAGGCAGTCATGGAAATGCAAATTAAAAGAACAATAGAATGCCATTTTTCTCGCATCAGATTGGAGAAAATATGAAATATTGATGACATCCCATATCAGCAAGGAGTGGGGAAGCAAGCAGTCTTGACACTGCTGTTGGAGTGAGCTACACAATCTTTGGGAACAGCCATCTGCATTAAAGTTTAAAATGTTGTGTGCCCTTTGATCCTGCAGTTCTGTTTTGGAGATGTGACTCTGCAAAGCCATCTGCCGGCACAGAAGAAGCTTTGATGGCAAAACCAAAGGGAATGCAAATGTGGACAGTAGAGTGGCGGTGATGGGGCTCCCACGTCGGCACTGATGAACCTGTGCCAGTTTCTAGAGCACGCTAGGGCCTGCTCGTCCTGAAAGTCTTTTTCCCTTCAGCATGTGTCTGTGGGGTGCAAGCATATTTGTAGGTGCATTGCCATTTGTATGGGCACGTGGGTAGTTGTGCATGTACGTATGCAGAGTTTGTGTGGAAGCCAGAGGCTAAGATTGGTGTCTTCCCCAGTCACTGTCTACCTTTTGTTTACTGAGGCAGTCTTTCAACAGACCCAAAGTTTGCTGAATTTGGCTAGCCTAGCTAGCCAGCTTACACTGCAGAGCCTTTGTCTCTGCCTTCCAAGAGCTAGGATTACAGGGTGGCTGTCATTCACACATCATTTATGTGAGCTCTAGGGAATTTGAATTCTGGTCCTTGTGCTTGGGCAGCAAGCACCTTATCCACTGAGCTATCTCCCTAGCCCTGAAAGTCATTTTGAGCAGTTCCTATGGTGATCTGCCTGTCATACTATCTTGTCATGCTGTTGTAAGACACCAAAACCAGACTCAGTGCAAGAGCCAGGTGGAAGGACAACCTCCCTCTGCCCAATGGGAGAAGGGAGGCAGCTTTACCCTGCTCTTCCCGGCCGATGTTCAAGTGCACAGTGGCCTTCTCACTCATACTAACAGGAATCCCATGGTTCACTGGGCCTCGTGAGTTTATCCTGCCACCGTTTCTATGGTTTCATATCTTATGCCTCATCCTACCTGTTCTGTGAATGGAATCACTTCCAGAAATGGCAGAGGGGCTGGGCTTGATTTTCTAATCCAGGACAGCTGTCAGTTATTGCTTCGCATGCCATCTCTGAATACTGGAGGAGTTCCCGGTAGTGCTATGCTAATTCTAAAGTCATTTCTAAGCTTTACTGTTAAGAGTGCTATGATTGATTAGTGATGCCTGCTCTGGGAAAGCAATGAGAGGAATGCTCAAGTTACTGACTGCTGCTGGACATTCTGGGTCAGCACTTCCCGGACCAAATATGCCCAGGAGACACTTAAAATGTATTGAAATACAGGCTCTTTCCTAGCAAACGTGGGCAGCCTGAGTGTCTGCTGTCCTGACAAGCCCCAGCCATGCCATGTTTCTGGTCCTGGAACTACCCTTTGAGGACAAGGAACAAAGATCTTGGAGCTGTTTTTTTACAGGTACTTTCTTGTCTCTTTCAACATTTGCAAACAGAAGTGACCAACCCTAAGCACGTGTCCAGTGTTTTGTCTTGTTTTGTTGTTGTTGGTCCCCCCCTTTTAAATCCATCACAAATTCTGATTCTTGGAATAGCTCAGGTGGATTTGGTTGGCAGGTGGAAAGCTGTAGGGTGGGGCAGAATTCACAACACAAGTTCCTTCTGCCAGTTCCCCCACTGTATTGTCTCCTTTTCCTGGAACCAAACACCAGTCAGAGAAGTGCCTGTTAGTGCCTCCGAGTGCCTTACTCACGGCCATAAATAAGGCTTCAGCCTCGCAGCCAGGCTCGTTGCTGTTCCTGTGACATCTCACAGCGGGCTGGGGCTCCCAAAGCCAGAGAGGGAAGGGACACACGGCCAGACAGTGTGAGTTATGGGCTCCGGGAAGCCCATTAGTCACCCAAGCGAGAGAAGTTAACCCGAGCTTATTAACTCTAAATGTTTATTGTTAACATTGATCATGCAGTAGACAGCACCC
>LOJH01007408.1:308-11646 GCA_001685095.1 Ellobius talpinus
CTCTCTCTCTCTCTCTCTCTCTCTCTCTCTCTCTCACACACACACACACACTCATTCTGAGCATTCTTTGAGCACTTCTGCCTCACCTGCTGCATTTCCCATGATGTCCTATGTGATATATTCAGCTTCTGCTAACCTACTTCTCAATTTAGTGGTCACATGTATCCGTATCTCTCCATTTTTGTCTGAAACAAAATTGAACTTGGGCTCTGTGTTCTCCTTCTTGGTGGTCCTGTCTATCCTGTCTATAGCGTGACCACTGCACTGTGTTAAATCTTTACCGAAGTGAATCAACAAGTGTGTTACTTACGGCTGGATTGCTGTGAAGAGACACCACGAGCGAGGAAACTTAGAGAAGTGTTTAGTGCGGGTTAGAATCCATGACCATCATGGCAGGCAGAAAGGGAGCAGGCAGGCCTGGCCCTGTAGCAGTGGCTGAGAGGTTGTCTCTGATCTACAGACACGAGGGAGTGGGGATAACTGCAGATGACATGGAACTTTGAAACCACAAATCCTGAGCCCGATGATACACCTCGTCCAACAAGGCCACACCTCCTAATTTTTCCGGAACAGTCTCACCAACTGGACACCAGCATTCAAATATATGAGCCCATGGCAGCCATTCTTATTCAAACCACAACAACTTTCTGAAATGTTGTTGATCTATACAGTGACTGGCCCTGTTGATAGTCTTCAGAACCCTTCAGAACCGCAGGGCCTTTTTCTAGATTCCGTGATTTTTGTGCATGCTTGTCCTTCTAGGTGGAGACTTGGGTTTTGCCTATGTCTGAGTTGTATCGCAGAAGCCATGTCTGTGAATGTGAGCTCAGTCTTCCTCTGCTTTGCTTCCTGCAGGATTGCACGGATGATCCGCCAGGAAAGAGGCAACGCCCTGCTGGTCGGGGTAGGAGGCACAGGAAAGCAGTCCCTCACAAGACTCGCAGCTCACATATGTGGTTACAAGTGCCTGCAGATTGAACTTAGCCGAGGGTACAATTATGACAGTTTCCATGAAGACCTGAGGAAGTTGTACAAGATGGCTGGTGTGGAAGACAAAAATATGGTTTTCCTTTTCACAGATACCCAGGTACATATTCAAACAGTGAGCACTAGGGTTACAACTCCCTGTGAACACTTGGGGTTGTTACAATCCACTGTGTTTTGAGGACGGGTAAAGTATAGTGGATCATTGCCCCGCCCAACTTTATGTCCTCTTTTTTTTTTAAACCTACTAAGTCCATTAGTTCCACCTGTGAGTGCATGGGTGTACAGCCATCTACTGAAGCATGGGCGGCAGCCTACTAGGAGCTGTCCTCTAGGGAGAAAACTGACTCACCCAGTCTCACCAGTCATCAGAGATCAGTGGGCTCTTAGCAAGACGCAAGGCTTTGAGCGCCCTTCCCCATCCATGCCTGACCACTGACCGGTCTGAGAGCATGCAGGCTTGGCAGATAACCACAGCTGTTGTGAGTGATGAGCACAAAGCCACGTTGTGTCCAGAAGATGCTGTTTTGTGGTAGTCCTCCCTAAGAGAAATCAATGTGGCTAACTTTGCTCTTGCTTAAAGAGCAAAAGTACACCAAATAAATTCTCCAAAAGGAAGTACTTATAAAACTCAAATTAACAAAAGAAAATGTTAAACATTACTAAAGTCATATTTAGCCTAAATGAGAAAAAGTTGATATTAATTCACTTTACATGCTAATCTCACTCCTGGGATTTGATCCATGAAAATAATTTACTCCCAGCTGAGGAGCAAAGCTAGGCCTAAAAATGTACTCATAAACTAAATTTTGTCAACCATTTATGCCCATGGAAATACAAAGAATGTTGTCTCCATGGTGTGTTGTGCTCCCATATTTGTAGTTAATATGAATACTATACAGAGGTGTGATTTAATATTTACAGTAAAATCATAACTGAACGGAGCAGACTATAAGGTACTTGTATATATGACTTTGATTGGTAAGATATTGTGTTATTTTTAACTGTCAAATTGGCACAATTTAGAATCGCCTGAGAAAGAGTTTCATTTGAGGTATTCTCTAGATTAGATTGGCCTGTGAGCACATCTGTGAGGGAGTGTCTTGATTGGTAACTGATGTGGGAAGACTCAGCCCACTATGGACAGCACCTAGCCCTGGGCAGGGGGTCCCAATGGTAGAAGAGAGTTAAGAAGCCTGCTGAGCATGAGCAAACAAACAACAAAGGTATGCTTATTTCCCTCTGCTTTAGGCTATGGATGCTATGCTACTAGCTGCTTTGAGTTCCTGCCGTGACTGCAACCTGGCATTGTACTTCCAATGCCCCTCTTGGTACAGGGTGTTTTATCACAGCAGGAGCTGGGAAGCCAGAACAGGTGAAAATGCTTTTCAGGGGGCCAAATGAGAGAGAAAGATGGAAACTCAATAGAATCACTGTGTTAGGATTTAGGATGCTAGCTACAGTTTAAACATCTTTTAAACATGGAACTGGTACCTGTATGTTTTGGAATGAATATTCGATAACTTCCTTTAATAACTGTAGTTCAATGGACTTACCATGGCCACTCTGCTCTCCCTACAGATCGTCGTAGAAGAGTTCCTTGAAGACATAAATAATATTCTAAATTCAGGTGAAGTGCCCAATTTATTCGAAAAGGATGAGCTGGAGCAGGTTTTAGCAGCCACCCGACCAAAAGCAAAGGAAGTTGGAATTTCCGAGGGGAACAGAGATGAGGTACCACTCCAGAGTAGTTCTAGGACTTTCTAAGCAGAGACTACCTTAGCTCAGCAGCCACAGTTCACCTATAAGAGTCCATGGGTAGATTTTTATATGATTTTCCTTGTAATTCTATGTATTTTATTTTCTGTGTGTCCATGGAAACACAAATTAGAACAACTCAGAAAGCCTGTTCCCCCATGGAGATTATAGTCATGGTCAGCCGCCTTTATTCTTCTTTGAGCCTGTAGTTGTTAGGTGCACCACAATGTCTAGCCCGAGGGAGGCTGTAGGCGCAAGTCTAACACTGTTCATAGCCTTGCCTGGCAGCAAGGTTCTGCACAAGGAAAATGGAAATGTGATTTCTCTCTCTGGAGCAGTATAGCTGCTACCACCTTCATTTCTCCAGCACCCCTGCCCCTCCCTTCTCTCTGCCCCTCCTTCCCCTTTGAGGCAATTATGCCTGGATAGTGGCTGTGTCCCCATGAGAACTGCCCTGGGTCAGAGATGATAAGAACAATCAGCAAGTCTACTGCTGCTACCATAAGCCAGAGAGGATTCATTAGGGGGGTGAGGAACCTCAGGAGGACAGAGAAAGAGAAGCAGCCTGACCCCTGGGAGTGAATATACAATACACACTGTCCTCGGTCTGTTCCTGTTCTCTGGAAATAATCTGACAGAAGCAGTTTGGGGGAGAAAAGGACTTGTTTGGCTTGTGATTCCAGATCACAGTCTCCGATAGCAGAAAAGTCAAGGCAGGTACTTGAAGCAAGCAGGTCATCTTACATCACAGTCAAGAGCAGACAGAAAACAAAAACAACCCTGCTGCCTGTTTGTGTCCACTGTTCCCTCCCATGCAATTCAGTGCCCAGTCCATAGCATGGTGCCTCCCACAGTGGGCTGAGTCTTCCTAGGTCCGTGAACATGCCCACAGCCCAGCCTGATGTGGATAATCCCTCACTGAGGATCTTTTCCAGGTTATTCTAGGTTGTGTCAAGTAGATGGTTAAAACTAACCATCACATACATGGGAGCCTAGGCCTCTACTATACCATTCCTGTTAAAGCAGGAAGCTGACAGCCAGTCACTGTGCCCCTGTTATCAGGTGCCAGCCACAAAGCTGTGTGTCCCCCCTCCATGGCAAGAAGCTCCCGAAATAAGGAGGAATATTCAAAAATAATCTCTCCGGAGCCACGCCACTTCTTTCAGTCTACAACTGCAAAAGGAAATGTCAGGCCCCTGCCCCTCACTCCTCGCTGCTCTCTGTCCTAAATAAAGCAAAACCTAGGACTCTCCCTCCCTGCTTCATTCAAGAGGTCTCTTTGAAGTCGTATACAGCGCTCAGGTTGCAATGGCAACTGCAAAATGTCTTTTCTTTCTTTGGGATTCCAGGCATTGATCTGGGGTTTCGCACAATAGTTAAGTCATCTATAACTGGACTCCAGTACTCTATTTTTATTATTTGAGACAAAGGCTCACTAAATTTCCCAGTGTGACCTTGGACTTACTCTGTAGTTCAGGCTGGCCTTGAACTTGCAATCCTCCTGCCTCGGCCTCCCATGTAGCTGTGGTTACAGGATTGTACCACCACCAGATCTGCCTCAAGCTGACATTTTAATATTTCCAGACTGCATGAGTGTCTTCACTAGTTTCTTGTTGCTATGATTTTAAAAAAAAATACCTAACAAAGCTAACTTAAAGATGAGTTTATTCCAGTTTATAGTTCAGGGGTACAGCCCACTAGGGGTACAACTCATCAGGGGTACAGTCCATCAGGAGTACATCTCATCAGGGGTACAGCCCATCAGGGGTACAGCCCACTAGGGGTATAGCCCATCAGGGGTATAGTCCATCAGGGTACAGTCCATTAGTGGTACAGCCCATCAGGGGTACAGTCCATCAGGGTACAGTCCATTAGTGGTACAGCCCATCAGGGGTATAGCCCATCAGGGATACAGCCCATCAGGAGTACAGTCCATTAAGGATACAGCCCATCAGGGTACATCCCATCAGGGGCACAGTCCATTACGGGTACAGTCCATCAGGGTACAGCCCATCAGGTGTACAGTCCATCAGTGGTACAGCCCATCAGGGTACAGCCCATTAGGGGGTACAGTCAATCAGGGGTACAGCCCATCAGGGTACAGCCCATCAGGGGGTATAGTCCATCAGGGGTACAGTGCATCAGGGTACAGCCCTTCAGGGGTATAGCCCATCATGGCAGGGAAGTCATGGTACCAAGAGCTTGAAGCAAGCAGACACATCACATCCACATTGGAAAGCAGAGTAATGAATGTGTGCGTGTTAAAGGCCAGCTCCTTTCTCTACTTATGAAGTCCAGGATTCCCTGCCTAGGAAAAGCTCCCACTCAGAATTAAGATGAGTCTTCCCACATCAAGTAATATGACCAAGATAATCCCTCACAGGCATCCTCCAGGTGAGTCTAGATTTTGTCGACCACACTGAGTGAAGATATTGGCAATTCATTTATCTAAGCTAATCGTATTTGATGATAATATCCTCACTTGTTTCCCTTGCTGTTCCTTCCTTATTTTAAATTGAAAACTGATCTTTGCTACCAGGTGTTTCAGTATTTCATCAGCAGAGTGCGACAGAAGCTGCACATTGTTCTCTGCATGAGCCCAGTTGGCGAGGCCTTCAGGTCCCGGTGCCGGATGTTTCCATCCTTGGTGAACTGCTGCACCATCGACTGGTTTGTCCAGGTTGGTGACACCCAGGACACCTCTTCGAGAAGATAGGTTTGCTTGTTTGGGGCTACGACACTGTCTGAACACAGCTTAGGACACTCGTGTTTGTTCTAAAGGCTTCCAGGAAGTTACTCAGACATAAGATTATGGTGATGGTCATGAACAAAGAGAAAACACAGTTTGTAAAGGAAGAAGAGGCCACTGACACTGAAGTCATCATGGTCCCAACAAGAGCCATTTCAGGGCACGGTCGGGGAGAGAACTGGAAAGAGAAGAGGCAGAGTGGGAGAGGTGGCTCAGCAGTTAAGAGCATCAGTTGTTCTTCCAGATGACCAGGTCCACCTCCCAGCACCCAGCACGGCTGCTAAAGATTGTTTAGTTCCAGAAGATCTAACTACCTCTTCTGACCTCCAAGGACACTGCACAGTGTAGCACACAGATGTACCTGCAGGCAAAACACCAACACACATAAAATAAAAATAAATAAATCTCAACAAAAGGGGGGTAGCAGAGACAGTAGTACAAGGAACAGTCTCAAGGCATTTTCCCAAAGGAGACAGAAAGACTTGAGTAAGGGCTATAAGGGTACAAAGAGGCTATCTTATTACATTATTTATGTAGGGGGGCAGGGTGCAAACAATATGGAGGCCAGATGTCATCTTGCGGGTCATCTTGCGGGAGTCAGTTCTCCATGTGGGTCCAGGGCTCAAGCTCAAGTTGGCAGGCTGGGCAACAGCCACCTTTACCTGCTGATCCAACTTGCTGACCCAGAAAGAAGTGCTTTAGAATGGCAGCTTTAAACTTCATGACCCAGGAAGAGAAACACACTGATACAACCCTAACCCTCATTGAAGGGCAACGAGGCACAGGGTGTGGTTGTCACCAAAGAAGCTGTGCCCTGGATGGCAAGGGGGGGTGAGAGGCACAGGTGCAGGTGGGGAGATATTGGGGTGGCAGCAGAGTAAGAGCTCACTGAAGTGTTATTTGCTTCTGGTCTTTTCATTCATGTGGGAAGCAAAATAATCAACTGAAAGTACCACAAAGGACAGCATAAGTCTAGGAAAAGGTGCCCAAAGCCCAAGACTACAAAGCCGATGTGTTAGGAAAGGCAGAGGCCTGTCTGCGCCTCACTCTGGCTAGTTGTCAGGAACTGAAAGCGAAGCAAGCCAAGTATGGTGCCTGTCATCCCAGTGCTAGGGAGGGTAAAAATAGGATTGTGTTCCTTTCAAGACCAGCCTGGGCTGCAGAGTGAAAAACCCTGACTCAAAAAATAAACGACCATCAGGGAATGTGAGGGAGAATGGGGGTTCCTCTCAGCTGCCCAACAGCAGCACAGAGTAACTAAGGGTCACATTTGACTAAGGGTTGGGGAGCTTGGTACGAGAGAGATGGGAAGGAGTTGGGGTCTATGCAGGGCAGCAATTACCTTGACAGACCCAACCCCACAACTGTGTATTACAGCGAAGACGAAAGGCCTTGTAAACTCTATCATTCCATGCATGGAATTCCAAAGATAACCAGCCATTCTTTCATCTAGCCAGTCAATGTTCATCAGCATCTTCTATGTTCTTGATGCCGTTCTGGGGGCAAAGTGGTCAGCAAATGAAGACTTGAGTCCCCGGTAAAAAGTTTTGGATCATGAAGCCCCAACGGCAGGAGCAGGAGTAGACTAGGTGAAAGGAAGGACTAGACAAGAAGTCCCAGAGAAATGCAGTTTCTTGATTGTTGAATGACGTGTTGTAAAAATGACCGACAGGATTTTTTTCTCATGTCCTCTTTATTTACAGTGGCCCAGAGAAGCACTTTTGTCTGTATCAAAGACCTTTTTCTCAGCTGTCGACACTGGAAGTGACGATCTAAAACAAAAGCTTTCCCTCATGTGTGTGAACGTGCACCTGAGTGTCTCCCAGATGGCAGACCGCTACTATAGTGAGCTGCGCAGGCGCTACTACACCACACCCACCTCCTACCTGGAGCTCATCAACCTCTACCTGACCATGCTCACTGAGAAAAGGAAGCAGTTAGTTTCAGTATGTTCAGTCATGTCCATGAAAACAATTTGTCTTTTGTCTTAAAGCTAAATCTTTGGGGGGGGGCGGTGACTAAAACATCTATGTACCTGTCTTACTCCAAATGTTAAGCAATTGCTCTACCACTGAGTTACAACCCCCTCTATCTTCAGAGCCATCTTCAAACCAAACCATACTCTTTACAACCTGTAATGACACAAAGAAAGTGTCTTCTTGTGTTGGTGCAAGGGCTTCCCCCTTCATGAATATTTTTATCTTCCTTCTTTCACATATATGAGTCGCTGGCTCAATAGAATAAAGACAACACAATAGCACAGAAGTCGAGCAGAGATAGCACCATCTCTGTGGGGTTTACCATGGAAGAGAGCTTTCTGATGAGTCTTGAATGTGCTAACATATGCTGATGGTCAACACCAAGACCAAGGACTTTCTGTCACATATTCTCCATGCCACCCAAACTCTGCCTCTTACATAACGATCTTGAGCCTGCTCTGAAAGGCCTGTGCACTTGATTAGAAGACAACCCTAAACTTGGAGCAATACACATGCCTATAATCCCAGCACATGAACAAGGGAGCAGGAGGACCAGAAGTCTAAAGCTGTCCTCAGCTACATAGCAAGCTTGAGGTTAGCTTAGGCTATATAAGATCTCATAAAAGCAAAAAGTAACACAGATTTTTTTTAACTTAGAAAACAAACTTAGAAATACTTGCAGCTCCTACTTGGATTGCTGTGAAATTTAAATAACACTGCAAAAGAAAAAAGAAAAGAAATACATAAGGCACAATGTTTACAAGGGACTTAAGCTAGGACCTGACATGTAAGGTGCCCAGAAATAGTGGCTGCCATCCTCCTCCACATGCAGCCAATAACATGGTCCAAAAATTCAAACATTTTAGCAAAGGCAAGTGGACGCCTTTGCTACTTAGGTATTTAAAACCCTTTTCAGGGGCCCGAGCCTTGCAGAATGCATGACTTGTAACCAGCCCAACAGTCACCTTGACTATATCCGTTCCCAATGATCTTTGCAATGCACCTTCAAGCCAGCACCTCCTCTTTCTTCCAGAGAGTCTCTTGTACCGTGTGCCACATCCGTGATCCCAGATAAGGGTTCTCACCCCTGGGAATAGGGCTCAGATGCAGTGATCAGAGTCCAGTTCTCAAGACTGTCTCCCTAGGCCCTCGATGCTCTTGACCCACTCTAAGAGAACAAGCTCCCAGAATAAAGGCCTCCAGGAGTTCCTGTTTGAACTTATCTCTGACATTCAACATGCTACCATGAAGAAAAAAAATAAGAGACTTTGCTTCCTTCCCTCAGTGAGCCGAATGGTTCAGAGACATCCCACTGCTGTAGGCAGAGGGTTGGATCCAAGCACACGGTCAGCCGTGTGGCCAGTTCCTAGCATTGTGCTGCCTAGGAACTGTGGGTTTCTCTACTTGTCATGGGTTTCTCTACTTGTCATGGGTTCAAAACTTGAAGTGTTATGCAATAGTGTGGTGATTCTGTAGTATAAAATTTAATGTATAAATAATGAATGACATAAATCTACAGCTTGTAACACTGTTGTGAAATCTTTGTCATTTAGGCACGAGATCGTGTGAAGAATGGTCTCACCAAGCTATTAGAAACAAACATATTAGTGGATAAAATGAAACTAGACCTTTCGGCTTTAGAACCTGTGCTACTACAGAAATCACAAGACGTTGAAGCCCTGATGGAAAAACTGGTGGTGGATCAAGAAAATGCTGATCAGGTATTGGTGTTATGGGAATGGTCATATGGGTAAAAAAAGCTTCAGCTGCCACCTCAACAACTGCATAGGAAAAGTGTATCGTTTTTCCCATTGCTATGACCACTGTCTGACAGGAAGCAACTTAAGTGTAGGGTTTGTTGAACTAACAGTTTGAGGGAGTACAGTCCACCATGACTTCAGGAGTGTGGGACAGTTGGTCACAGTGTATCCACAATTAGAAAGCAAACATAGGTGGGCACTGATGTTCAGTCTGCTTTCTCATTTTTATTCTGTCTAAGACCCCAGTCCTCCAAAGCCCATAGAATGGTGCCATACCTTCAGGGTCATCTTCCCTACTCAGTGGAACCTTTTCAGAAACAACCTTAGAGATGTGCCCAGAGCTGTGTTTCCATGGTGATTGTAAATTCTGTCAAGTTGGCAATCAAGATTGATCCACAATAAGTGATCAGATCATTTTATTATATGTGTCATTAAAATAGATACCAGAATCAGTAATGCTATTTTTCTAGAAATTCAGTAATGTTTTAAATTGTAAATATATTTCACTTGACCAAATCAGAATGGTTGTTTACTACCAAATTGGTACCCTCAGTGACTAGAACTGAAAGAGTCATGAGAGAAGCAATATCTGAAATTATAAAACAGTTCCTCTGCCTGTGCCAATTAATGTTATCATAAGATACAAGATGGATGAAACATATCTACCTCTCACCATTGGTCCAGCACAAAGGACAAATACAGATCATTATCCTGGCTCTTCAAACACTGGTCAGGTGTCTCTTATCGGAAATGCTTAGCACAAGAAACCTTTTGGATTTTTCTAGCTTTTGGAATATCTGCATAAACAGAAAATATACAATAAGAGACTCAAATCTAAGTACAAGTCCATTTGACTTATCTATACTTTATAACCATCATATTGTAGAGACTTAGTACAATCGTTTTAGCTGTCTGAACTCAACTGTCGCTGTCATGTGAGGTCAAGTGTGGAATTCTCTGCTTGATATTTTGAATATTGAATTGATGATCTTTGGTTCTCTGTACACTTCAGATTTCAGATTTCCTTTGCTTAAGGATGCTCAGCCTTAACGAGACCTCTTAAGCAATCTCGATTCTGTGGTTAGGTTCGAAATGTTGTGCAAGAAGATGAAGCAATAGCAAAAGTGAAAGCCGAAGAGACTCAAGCAATAGCGGATGATGCCCAGAGAGACCTTGAGGAAGCGCTCCCTGCCCTAGACGCTGCCAATAAAGCACTGGATTCCTTAGATAAAGCAGATATATCTGAAATCAGAGTCTTCACAAAGCCCCCTGATTTGGTCATGACTGTGATGGAAGCCATCTCCATCCTCTTAAATGCCAAGTAAGTCAGTCGTTCAGAATATCTGGTAAGATCTTCCTTTAATGCATTTTCTCCATTTTCATATTTTCCTATACGTATATTCTTTCTATTCTCTAACCATTCTACCTCTTTGGTTTGAGATAGTCATTCAACAAACTTATTCAACAAACATTTTATTCAATGTCTATTTTATGATAGAGAGTGGGAGAGATAAAACATTGTCTATAGGATGCAGGAAGTTGGGGGCAAAGACATGAGCAGGTTTTTTTTTAGAAGAAGATGCTCATTTGGGTATGAGGCCTTGGAAAAAGCTTAGAGACCCATGGTTTTCCTGGAATGGGAGGGAGCTGAACAGACAGGCTGTGATTTCTTCATGAAAGATCATGTATATGTTATGCCAAGCCAATTTCCTCTGGATGACATTTAGTTTTTAAATTTTCTTCAAAAATGCCCTTTTTAAAATTTTATATGCATATATGAATATATATATATATACACACACACCTGTCTATGTAAAACTGAGCAGAGGTCTGGACACCCCACTACCACCAGATGTTTCCACAGGCCCTTATGCTGGCACTGTGGTCAGACCAGAGCTCTATGCAAAGCACAGGTAAACATGGGCAAAGGGGACCTAAGAACCACTGGACATCCTTTTTACCTGGTCAGAATTTCCTAGAAATATCAGTGTGAAGCCTGGTCTACAGAGTAAGTTCCAGGACAGTCAGGGATACACAGAGAACCCTGTCTTGAGAGAGAGAGGGAAGGAGGGAGGGAGATATCTTGAGAGCGAGAGGGAGGGAGGGAG
>LOJH01007408.1:11755-31016 GCA_001685095.1 Ellobius talpinus
GAGGGAGGGAGGGAGAGAGAGAGAGAGAGAGAGAGAGAGAGAGAGAGAGAGAATATCCATGTGGCAAAAGTTCGAAAGGATATGTTTGTTTGACCAAGAGATGCACAGCCTAGTTAGAAGGTATTTTTAAAGACACTCTAGCAAGACAGTTTAAAGGTCAAAGTTGAGGCAAAGGAGATAAAATGTAAGTACTATGGTGTTTTTAAAATAAAAACCATAACTTCAGGACTGGAGAGATGGCTCAGCAGTGAAAAGCAACTGCTGCTCTTTCAGAGGACCTGAGTTCAGTTCCCAACACCAGTTCTCATCAGATGGTTCACACCCACCTGTAATTCCAGTTCCTGTTGGGGAATATTATTTTAAGGTGTGTTACTTTTGCTTATGCTGCATTTGTTGAACTCTGTGAAACTGTGTTACTGTGCCTGTCTAAAACACCTGATGGTCTAATAAAGAGCTGAACGGCCAATAGCAAGGGAGGAGAGAGAAATGGGCGGGGCTGGCAGGCAGAGAAGATAAATAGGAGAGAGATCCAGGAAAGAAAAAGATCAGGAAATGAGAGAGGAGGGAAGAGGACATCAGGGGCCAGCCACCTAACTACACAACTAGACACGAAGCAGGAAAGAAAAAGCTATACAGAGGTAGAAAAAGATAAAAGCCCCGAGGCCAAAGATAGATGGGATAATTAAAGAAAAGCTGGCAAGAAAGAAGTCAAGCTAAGGCCAGGCAGGCATTTATAAGTAGCAATAAGCCTCTGTGTGATTTATTTGGAAGCTGGGTGGCAGGCCCCCCAAAAGAGCCAAAGAGTAAAGAATACAAAACAACCAACAACAATTCCAAGGGATCCCATGTCTCTGCCTTCAGTCAGTACTCACACATACATATTCCCACACACAACGCACACATCTCTAAAAATATAAAAATCTTTTTAATTACTCTTTCTCTAATGTCTTACATTTCTAAAACTCTTGTTTTATATTTCATTCTTTACTGAATCTAAGTCATAGAGATTTAATCATCCAGTTGCCTTTCTCCCCATGAATTAATTGGGCCATTATCAAAATTACTGTGCCTAGACTAAAACTCCCCACCTCCTGGGTTCATGTTATAAGGTTCTCACAGGAGTTCATCTTGGTGTTTTCCCATTGCTTGATGGCAATGCCATTAGCTCACCATGGTCTCTTTCAGGCCCGACTGGCCAACAGCAAAGCAACTTCTTGGTGACTCTAACTTCCTGAGGAGGCTTTTAGAATACGATAAGGAAAACATAAAACCTCAGATACTGGCAAAGCTTCAAAGGTACATCAACAATCCTGACTTCGTGCCCGAGAAGGTGGAAAAGGTGTCCAAAGCCTGTAAATCCATGTGCATGTGGGTGAGAGCCATGGATCTGTACTCTCGGGTGGTCAAGGAAGTCGAACCAAAGAGACAGAAACTCAGAGCTGCCCAGGTACGTTATCCATAATGTGGTATTTCATAGAATAGAAGGTCATGACCAGCCATCACTCACGCTCTCTGTGGCGGCCACTGTGATCCTCTTGTATGCAGTGTAGTAGTGATCGCAGTCCTGAAAGTAACTCACTTTTAATAACAGCAGGCAGATTTCTTCCCCAGAAATCCTCTTTGAAGTCAAAAGTCCAGCCTTTTGTAAAATAAGAAGAAAGTGTCTTGAGTAGATTCCTCTCCCTCATATCAGGGGAAGGGGAAGACATCTTTGATGCTGGTGGAGTTTCTGACAGTTCTTGTGTTGGTGGTCTGCATTCCCACACCTGGAGGGGTCATCTCAGGTGTGAGAACCACTGAACGCACAATCAGACATAAGGTCCTCATTCTTCCTAAGAGGAACAAAGGCCTGCAGGTGGAGCAGGTTACCGAAGATACGGGTATCAAGCAGGCTGAGCAAAACCTTTCTAGACACGTCCAGATAGTAAATACTGCTCCAGCGCTGTGATTACCCCACACGTAAACAATGCATGCACCAACAAGCATGGCAAGGGTCCAGCATCACTTTATGATGGACACTGTCCTTTAGTGTCACACAAGTATCATGCCTCAAACTGTTCTCTATTTGAGGAAAGACCTGTCTTAGAGGGTGCAGGCATGACTCGGTGAGAATGTTGTCTTCTGCACCCAAAGTTCTTAGTTGAGTCCTCAGCACCCTGAAGGAAGAGAGCCAAGAAGTAGGGGTGGGGGAGGAGGAGAAAGAAGAAGCCCTAGTCTAGCTCACAGCATGTACAGAAACAGTGGTTCCCCACTGCTGGGGGAGGGAGAAGCACTTGCCCACTGGCATGGTGCCCAGGGTCCTGTAAGCAACCCTGATGAGATTCATTAGGTTATTAAAAACAAAAGGCATGAAGGAGGAAGGGAGACTAGCTGGAAAGAGAAGGGTAATGGGGAAGAATGGGAGAGGCACAAGAGAGGGTAATGTGATAAATATACATTATAAACATACATGAAAATGTCATAATGAAGCCTATTATGTATAACTCATATATGCTAATAAAACATTTTTTTGAAAATAAGCAATAGGCTAGTTGTGGCCTATGGGCCTTAGCTGGTAGACTTCTGATACAGAGAACTAGTTAGAAAATAGAAGTCTAAATCATACATGAAGATTCAATTTGTTTTATAATTTAAAATCATAAACCATTATGGTAACTACTACATCTGTTTCTCTATTTTATGCCTTATTTTGCTGGCCACTGTTCTTGTTCTTTGTTTGTTTGTTTGATTATATTCTATTTTATAGAGAGGAGAGGAACTCATGTAGCCTAGGCTGGCCTTAAACTTGCTATCTGGATTTCTGATCCCCTTGCCTCTACCTCCCAGGTGATGGGATTACAGGTGTGCACCACTGTGCCTGGTTTTATGCAGCATTAGGGATCAAATGTAGGCTTCACACACGCTCCACAAGTATCCTATCCACCACGCTACATCCCTAGCCCAAGCTGTGCAAGGTGGAAGTCTCTGGGGACATGTAAAAAGGAACATAAATCATACTGTAAATCAGTTTTATATATAGGCAAATCAATCTTTGGGGGACCCATTTTCTTGCTTGTTTTTGTTAGGCCGAACTTGACATTACAATGGCTACTCTGAGAGAGAAGCAAGCATTGCTGAAACAAGTGGAAGATCAAATAAAGACTTTGCAAGACGAGTACGACAAAGGCGTGAATGAGAAAGAAAGTCTGGGTAAGAGACTTGGGACGTACTTCGGACAGGAAAGGCCTGGTTTTCAAGAGGAGAAAGAGTTTTCAGGGAGTCAGATCATAGCTTTCAAAAGGCCTTATTTTATTTACAAGTGTGTGTGTGTGTGTGTGTGTGTGTGTGTGTGTGTGTGTAAGCACATGAGTGCAGTGCCTGCAGAACAGGATCAGATGCCCCAAAGCCAGAGTTGTGAGCCATCTGACAAGGGTGTTGGGAACCACACTCAGGTCCTTTGCAGGAGCAGTAAGCACTCTTCCCTGCTGAGCTCTCTTTCCAGCTCCCAGATCTCAGCTGTAATCGAACCTGTAGGATGTGCTTTCATTGTCCTCTAATGAGCTTTCTAGTATCAGATGAGAAAGATGCAGATGCTGTATAAATTCCCCATCTTACATACAAAAAGGCTTGGTAGAGCATTTATGTTATAACTCTAAAGAACACGTGACTTTGGTGTAAACAATAAATACCGCAGACCGCAGAGAGCATTGTCTTCAGCCAGAGTAAGGAGCATACAGGAAGTTCCCAATATGGAAGAGACTAGACTTGGCTCTTAAATGTACACACAGGAAGAACTGGTGTGAGCTTTTGTGAAGATGAGCTGACATCACTAGCTATATAATACTAGCTCCTTTGGAAACCAAAGCAAATCAATCAACTCTTAATAATTTGGAAAATAAGTCAGGCAGTGGTGGCGGCGCATGCCCTTTAATCCCAACACTCGGGAGGCAGAGACAGGCAGAGCTCTGTGAGTTCGAGGCTAGCCTGGTCTACAGAGCTAGTTCCAGGACAGGCCTCAAAGCGACAGAGAAACCCTGTCTTGAAAAACAAAAAAATAAAAATAAAAAATAATTTGGAAAATATTGACTAATATGACCCAATGTTTCCAAAACTGTCCAGCAAAGAACATGGCCCTGACCAAAGCACGCCTAGTACGTGCGGGAAAGCTGACGGCTGCCTTAGGAGACGAGCAGGTCCGGTGGGAAGAAAGCATTGAGAAATTCCAGGAGGAGATAGCGAACGTCGTTGGCAATGTGTTTATAGCAGCAGCCTGCGTGGCTTATTATGGGGCTTTTACAGCCCAGTACAGGCAGTTGGTGAGTAAGTGCAGAATGGTAAGAAGCTGGGGGAACTGGGTGGGGCATGGGGAACCCATTTTCCTTAGTTTAGATGGAAGCTCTCCACTATGGCAGTTCATCAGAGCAGAAGTGTTTATTATGTTCACACACACACACATACACACACATGCACGCACGCACACGCGCACACACACAGGTGCAGAGAGAGTAAAGACCACTCCTGTTGTCTGGTGACCGGCCATCTACACCTAGGCGTCCAATAACATATTTCTCCCTTTCCTCCTCCTACATTATAAAGCTATCCATCACTCAACACAATGACCTGGGGGAACAAGAAGAATACCCTGAGGTCCCTGCCTTTATATCACAAGTGGCATCTAAAGTCAGCATAGATGTGGACTCTTGAAGAGGCAGGACAAGCACAAAGAGAAGATGAAAAGGAACAAGACACTGGATGAATCATCATTTTCTAGGGTTTTTGTCTTTATATGCATGTATACACACACATAATTTATCAGAACACATTCTGTCTACATGTCTAATTTTCCAGAGAAAATTCATTTCAGGAAGAATTGCATAGCCATTTTTTATGAAATAACTTTCTTCCTGAGCAGTGGAACCTGGTCTAAGAGCCACCCAGACTCGAAAAGTGCTCAGGGGTCCCCTGGCTCAGTGTGATCAGTCCTTTGCTGGGGAGCAGGGAAAGACAGTTCTGTATCACACAGCGGTACTCACAGCCATCATGAGAACCAGAGTCTTCTTCACATGGGAAGACTGGAGTCCACACAGACACTAGCATGCCTGAAGTTATAGCTAACAACACTGTTCTGGTGCCAGATCCCTGGGTTTTAGGCCACTTCTTTGTTCCATGTCCCCTATGGGTATCAGTAGACCATAGCTCTCCCAGGCACTGGCTTCTTGCTGCTCTCCACCGTGTTGAATGTTCCTCCTTATTTATACAGCTTATAGAGTCCTGGATTGAGTCCTGCCTGGTCCTGGACATCCCGATTGACCCCTCCTTCAGTCTCATTAACATTCTCGGAGATCCCTACGAAATCCGGCAGTGGAACACAGACGGGCTGCCCAGAGACTTGATATCCACTGAAAATGGCATTTTGGTTACTCAAGGGAGAAGGTGGCCTTTGATGATTGATCCCCAAGATCAGGTGTGTAGCAAACGCTCGTGACTGAGGGGCCTTCTGCTGAGTATTTATCTACCTGTGCTAACATGGAAGAGAGGAATTTGACAGAAATTAATGACCATGGAGACTTAGACCAGGGGAGCTGAGAAGTCTTCTGCTCAGAGTCCCTGGCCATACAGAAGTGTTCGGCCTTGTGAAAAGTCAGAAGGGACCTGCCCGAGAGCTCTCTCTTCATTTTGACTAGTTTTATTTAGAAGACTGGCCATTAGTTTTCCGTCTTCTATTAGGGAGCATATAAATTGACAGAAATTCGTGATCGTGAATCCTTTTATCCTAAAAAGCCTTAGAAATCAGTTTGAAGTCAGAGTAGATGGAATTGGGGGCAAGGGCAAGCCTGCCTTCAATTTACAGAGCCCTGCTGTCTGGTTTCCTAAATACCTGGACCAGCACAGGAATTGCCAGAGAAAGTCTCAGGACCTGAGTGACAGACAGCTGGCTTTCCTAGGCTGCTCTTCTCTTCCTTCGTTTTAAACTTGGACAAAAAGAGGAATCTCAAACAATGTACTTAAGCAGTGTTTTCATGGGAAGAGGAATTTTTGCTTTGTTTGGGGTTTTGTTTTTTATGTCTCCAATTCAGTCGAACAGTATCTCTAAACTTTATTCTAGAAACTTCCCCTTCCCTGACTTTTGTGTTACTCAGAAGCAAGGACCTTCTGTGTGTTTTCTCTCACACAGGCCAACCGCTGGATAAGAAACAAGGAGAGCAAGAGCGGGCTAAAGGTCATTAAGCTTACAGACAACAATTTCTTACGGATACTAGAAAATTCTATCCGGCTGGGTTTGCCTGTCTTGCTGGAAGAGGTTTGAGTTTTGCTTTGCCCTCTCATGTTAGTTCCTAACTATCCAATGTCTGAAATGCTATCTGTTCCGGCCAATGGACCACACCTGCACATGTGAAGGACACCAGTCAAGTCCATTTTCAAGTTGGTCAAACCAGTTGCTACTTAAACAGTACATTCTCAGATGAGCTGGAATCCGTTAGCTGAAGGAAGTTTCACCACATTATTTTGTAGTTGAGTCTTTAGTTTCCAACACTGCTCATTCCCAGGCCTCACTGTGGGCCTTCAAGGATGGAAAATTCAAAGCAGTAATGACAGTAGGAACCTCTGTCTGCATACATGCCACACACTAGTGATGAGCTACGAACTATTCCAGTAGATGTAATCATTATATCTGTTTGGGTGCAAGGTCAGATTAAATTGATGACTAATAAAAATGAACCTTTTTTGAGACAAGTCTCATGTATACAGCCTGGTCTCAAACTTATTATGTAGCCAAAAGTTACCTTGAACTCTTGGTCCACTCTACTTGCCTCTACCTCCTGAATGCTGGAATTACAGATTGTGCCATCAAAGCTCATTTCTACAGTGCTAGAGCTAGAATCTGGGACTTTGGGCATGCTAGGCACACACTCTACCAACTGAGCTACATTCCCAGCCCACAGGGGGGCATGGCTCATTGAGTTAAAATGTTCTACTATGAGATTTATCACCCCAAGACTAATGTTGCTTGCATTGTTTGCTCATTCTGTAAACATCTGAGAGCAAACTGCAAACAATATCAACAGAGTCCCTGTCTTCAATAGCACATAGACTCATTGGGGACAAAGATAGTAAACAAAGAAGAAAAGAAGTGAGGGGAGGGAGGAAGAGATCTTTCGAGCAAAAGCTCTGAAAGAACAACCAGGATACAGCGACGGGCAATAAGAGCAGGGATATGATCTGTTCTAGTTTCATCCTCTTGCTTGGATAAGACATTCTGACAAAAAGATGTCTGATTTGTTTGTCTAATTCAATAAAAACTCGGGAGTTAAGATACTGGGATAAGAACCTGAATGATCAGAGAAGTGGCGGAGAAGTGACCAGTGACCTCCTATTTCTGTCCTTCCTCCATCCAAAAGGGCTGAGACCCTCTCTAAGCCCTGCCCTACTACTTACTGTCTCTCTATCTTTCCTCAGTACTCCAAAACCTCTATGGTTAATTTTAGTCAGGTATTAGCTAGATCTACCTTCTGCTTCAAAGGAAATTTTTTGTCGGAATGCAATTGCCTAATGACCACACTTTGCTTTCCTAACTTGCCATTCCATTTTTTAAAGAAAGAAGAAATCAATAAAAGCATAGGCTGTGACCACTTCAATCCCATGTAGAAGTATCTCTGATAGAGCACAAAAGGTGCTCAGAAATGATATTGACTAGGGTAATTTAACTGCAGCCCTTGTAACAAGGACTGATAATAACATGTCATCCCTAACATTTGTGGGAACCCGTCAAAATCTGATTCTCACTATCCTAATTTATTAATTCTTCATCCTTACCAAATAGTTATTATTATTATCCCATCCTTCTAATGGAGAAACTGAGGCAGTAAGAGGTTCAACTATCTGAGCAATCTTGACTGCTTAGAAAATCCAAACGGAGTTACAATACTCCCCATTGGGGCCACATAGAGCATCCTCAATGCATCCAAGCTTTGACCAACACAGAGAAGGTGCTGGAATGAATCCCAGGCCCTGCCTTGAACCCTGCAGTCATGTGACAGAGGGAAGTCTCTGGAAGACTGCGGCAGTTATGTTAGCTTCAAGCTATGCTCTCAACCCTGCACTTACTTTGAGACATGAGAGGTCCCAGGACTTTTCTCCTTCACATCAGAGAACAAAATCCTTCTGTAGTGCTGTCCCCTGTGCAGGAGAGCCCTTTATCTGTAGCAGAGCACACTTGGGAGTCAGTCTCCCCACAGGGACGGGATGCTCCAGCCGAGCCTTCCCTGCTCTCCAGAGCTTGGAGTCATCTCCACGATGCTCATTGTTGGATCCTCTCTGTATTTGCTACAGTGCTCCTTTCAGACTTGGTCCCTGCCCGCTTATCAGTGTGAAATCAGTCTTGTTTATCTCAGGGTTCCATGTGGGGGCTAGGGAGGATGTGGGTCACATGTGCATGCATGTGGCAGGCAGAGGTTGACCTCAAGTGTCCTCCTCTATCAGTCTATGCCTTGTTTACGAAACAGGGTCTCCCACTACACCAGGAGCTCACCAATTAAGTGTACAATCTTAGATGACATCAAGGCAGATTATTTACTTGGCTACAAGGTCTAGCAAAAGTTTAGTCTCATTGAGATCAAAAGGAAGTTTCAGAAAATGGTATCACCACATAGACCTACTTGTGTGTAGACAGCTGAGCACCCGGCAGTCATGTGCCATCATGTTCCTCTCTAAGATAATTTCTCATAGGGATGAGTAGCATGTGAGGTCATTCTAAATAAAGGCAGTCCCTTTGTGTGCTCTTAATCACTTATGCAAGTGATAACTAATCAAAGAGCACACACTGTTAGAGGTAATGTAAGGGTATTAGGAGATACATGATCACTGGGAAAGTACTTATTCAAAGTAAATCCTGAGACTCTTAAATGTCAAATTGGTGGCATCCATTTTCCATTTGATTTTTGTTTTTGTTTTGTTTTGTTTTTTCATGGTTCGTTTCCATTTTTAAGCTCAGAGAAGTCCTGGATCCAGCCTTGGAACCCATTCTTTTAAAACAAACTTTCATCAGTGGCGGAAGACTACTCATCCGCCTTGGAGATTCAGACATCGATTATGACAAGAATTTCAGGTTCTATATGACAACGAAAATGCCGAACCCACACTACCTGCCTGAGGTGTGTATGAGCCACTAGTGTACGAGCTGGAACCTTTCACCCAGATGAGTTATGTTTGATGAGCCGCCAAAGCTTGGTGGTCTCCCATGCAGGGACCAGCTGACAACCTCTCCTGCTCCCTCTTCTCTCCCTCCGCCATCCTCCTTTCCTCCCATAGGACACAATGCCCCACCCAGTCAGTCCCAGAACAGCAACCTGTCTCACCGCACTCAGATGTCCATGTCCTGTACTCCCAAATACTGTTAGAAAACTCTAGAGAATTTAGAGAATCATTCACTGGCCAGAGTTCCAGTAACTGTTGTTAGAAATGTCAAGAAGTATTACCTTCTGCCTGCCCCATGCCCTTGATTTTTTTCAAGGGAAATCTGAATATTATGAGAGTATACTAATAGTTTTCCATAAAGATGTTATGATGAGATGAAAGACATAAAGCAGCTCATTTTATTGCCATAAAGCTTCTTTTTTTAACAGACATGGGCAAGGCACTATATATAACTGATTTTATTACCTTGTCCAGTCCCCACAGATACCCTGTGAATTCTTTAAAGCTATCAAAAATGAAAACCTGACAGAGGTGAAAGGTTTGCCTAAAATCATGCAACCACTGCAGGGTGCAGCTGAAATTCAAACCCAATTTGTTGATTCTAAAATGCTGCTGCTATCCCTTTCTGGCTCATTGATCCTTAAGCTATCATATGGGATCCTGTGAGGGGGGAAGAGGGGAAAAAGCAAGATTATCACTCCTATTGGCAGAGAAAATTGTGAATGGAATTCTGAAGCCATTGACTTTGGAACGCCATGGTCTATTTGGTGTGTGTGGGTAGGCATGTGTGTAATCAGACTAGAGACGCCCTTCCCCGAGAGCGGGGATCCTAGTCCCATAAAGGAAGCCCATCACGTCATGCCAGCTGTGCTTAGGTATTCGTGTCCTCCCTGCTTCTCTTCCAGGTGTGCATCAAAGTCACCATCATCAATTTCACTGTAACTAAATCAGGTCTGGAGGATCAGCTGCTAAGGTAACTGGGTGAGAGAGTATGTTTGGAAAGCTGGGTAATGTTCATGGGTTTCCTAATGTCTCATTTAGAAGGGTGGTTTGAGATTTATTTTTATATCTAATCATATGCATGCATGTTTGTCTCTGTGTATCTGTGCTTGAGTGCAAGTGCCTTCAGAGGCCAAAAGACAGCATCAGATCCCACGGAGGTGGAGTTACAAAAGGTTAAAAGCCACCCACTGAAAGTACTGGGAATGAAACTTGGGTCTTCTGCAAGAGTAGTATGCACTCTTAACCACTGAGCCGTCTTTCTAGCCATTTTTTAGAAGTTTTGACAAAGAAAAGCAAATAATAAAATAAATCTCAAGAAAAGATCTGTCTGTCGTTATCAAATTCCCCACTAAACAGGAGGTCTTTTTTCAATGTGATCAACTGTAAGAACTACCTGTACGATTATTTTAGCACTGTATCATTGAACTTATTCTATGTCTATGCACATACAGCTAAAGATTTATTATTATTATTCTTTATGTCTATTATGTTGTATATTTATATTATTATATACAGCACTTTGTTTTATTACATTATCTATTGTGGATGCATGTGTTGTGTACACCCTTACACCGCCACTCAAAGGACAACCACAGGAGTTGATGCTCTCCCTCCACCACATCGGTCTCAGGGATTGAACGCAAGTCTCCAGGCTCAGCAGCAGGCACTTTTTAACTCCTGAGCCATCACAGTGGCCCAGAGGAAGGGCTTCAGAAGGATGCCTTTTAAACCATGGTTACTCCTAAGGGGGGGCATCAGATACGGTGATGGAGCTGACAAAATAGAACTTCTATCTTTTCATCTTTTGCTTTGTGATAAGAATAAATTCATGAACTATTTATATAAGAGAATTGCTCCTTTGAGATGGTAAGGTTTCATAACCTCCCATGTTCACCTTTTTTGACTCCTGTCTAAAATGTTCTGCTTCCTCTTTTTGACTTGGCATAGATGAGCATTAGTGAATGAAGCTGACTGATTGGAGTGGTAAACTGGTTCCCTCCTAATGAGTAGATGCTGTGAGAAGAATGGTAGAGAACGTGTATCTCTGACATTCCAGCCTGGGAGACAGCTCAGTCCATAGAGTGCCTGATGGACAAACATAGGGACCTGCGTTCATTTTTTATATTTATTTATTTATTATTTATTTATTTATCAGGGAGTAGCATATGCACCAGACCATGGAGCATGTGTATAAGTCAGAGAATCACCTGTCAGCTTTAGTAATCTCTTTTCCTAATGTGGGTTCTAAGAATTGAGCTCACGTCATCAGCCCTGGTACCAAGAGCCTTTACCTGCTAAGCCATCTCTGGGGCCCCTGCGACCTCAGTTAAATTTCCAGAACTCAAATGAAAAGCCAGGTGTGGTGGCCCATGGTTTTATCCCAGTACTGGGAAGGTAGAGACAGGCAGATGACTAGAGGCATTCAGTCGGCCAACCTAACCTAGTGGGTGAGCTCCAGGCACTCTCAAAATAGGTTAGGTAGCATTACTGAGGAACACCACCACAGGTTATCATTTGTCCTCCATCTGCGTGCACACGCGCGCGCACACACACACACACCAAATAAATAGGTACATATTAAAATAAATATATGATTGGCATGCAATTCTCTGAAGAGCCATCATGCCAACTCAGCAACCAGGGACATTGTGCTTTCAGACTCAGCTGCACAGCACGCCCAATGCCTAGCTACAGAATACTCAAACAGAACAGCTACACACAGGGAAGGAAACAGCAGTGACTTAGGGAGTTGACCAAGTTCTAATCCAGCTCTTTCAACTTCGGATCTAGTGATGTGGTGCGCCTTGAAAAACCTGAGTTGGAGGAACAGCGAATCAAGCTCATTGTGAGGATCAATAGTGACAAAAACCAGCTGAAATCCATTGAAGACAAAATCCTGAAATTGCTCTTTACGTCTGAAGGGAATATTCTGGATAACGAAGAACTCATTGATACGCTCCAGGACTCAAAGGCAAGTGACAATCTTAGTGTTTACAGAGAACGTGTTCATCCATCCATGACAGTGCAGAACTGTCCCAGCATTCAAGAGGCTGAGACAGGAGCATTAAAAATTGAATGCCTACCTGGACTGTAGTGAATTACAGAGTAGCCTGGGTTATGTAAGGAAACTCTGTCTCAAAACAAGAAATGTATGGCTTCAAAAGTCATAGTTTAGGGGCCTGGGTGGCTCCCTGGTGGACCTGCCATTCCAAAGGACCCAGGTTTGAATTGCAGCACCCACATTGTGACTAACAGCCATCTGTACCTCCTGTTCCAGGGGATCCAGTGCCCTCTTCTGGCGTCTGCCAGCACTGCACCCAGGTGGTGCAGAGACACACAGACACACACACACAGAGACACACACACACACAGGCAAAACACCCATACACATGAAATAAAATCTGAGTGTCCTACATGATCTCCAGAGCAAGAGTGGGCCATCTGTAAGTTTCTGGGGACACACACAAAGTATGCCTAGCTCTCAGGCCTCTCCATCAACCGAAGAGCATGGAAACTGTAGACCACTGACCCTCTTGTCTATTCAACATTTTAAAAACAAAGATTGTGAAGAACCAGGACAACATACAAATGGAAAGTCATTGTCACTTCCTCTAGGAAGTCTACCTGGTGGCACCAGCTGGCATCAGTCTCCTCCTCCCAAGCCTCTATCACAGCCTTGCTACTGCTTACCTGAAGCCATAGTTACAGGACCCATGTCTTACCCCTTCCTTAGGTAGGTGAGTTCTATGTGGGACTCTGTGAGAAGCTCACCCTATTACCTCTTCTCTAAGCATCAGGCATGGTGCTCACACACACTGCTGGTGTCAATAGAACCCTGTGGCTACTGATGAGGTGTACATAAGCTCGTGATCCTGGAGTGTTATTTCACAAATGTAAGCAATGTTTTCAGAAGTGTGTGCAAAGAGCCCAGCCCATAAAGTGATTCTCATTGCTTCAGAGAGACAGAGTGGTTTAGTAGAAAAAAAACTGAGCCTTGAACACATAGGAGCATGTTTCATGATCTTTTATTTGGTTGGTGTTAAAAAGTAGCTACTGGCCTCACTACTAGTCCAGCGGCAAGCACTTGCCAAGAGTCTTTGTAGAACTGAGTCTCTGCACATCAGGAATTCTAAGCTGGGCTCCACCCCAGGCCCCCCTCATGACTTCTCAGTTTCCTAACTGCAAGGAGCCAGGGTCAGCTCAGTCAGAAGAACGTGCCTGAGTCCAGAGCCTCTTTTACCACACCTTTACTTTAATGTCCCCTTATCATAATTACTAACTCACTCCATCATTATTTGTTTGTTTGTTTGTTTTCCGAGAAAGGGTTTCTTTGGGTAATCCTGGATCTTGCTCTGTATACTAGCCTGGCTTCAAACTCAGAGATTCGACTTCCTCTGCCTTCCGAGTGCTAGAATTAAAGGCGTGCACCACCACAGCCTGGATTTATCCTTTTCTCTTTCTTAGACTGGACTGGATGCATTCCAAAATCCCCACTACTTTTCAGAAGCAGATCTCTAAGAACTTGTGTGTTTATTCAGATCACTTCGGGCGCCATTAAAACCAGGCTGAAGGAGGCAGAGTCCACGGAGCTGATGATCAACATAGCTCGAGAGAAGTACCGCCCAGTGGCCACACAGGGCTCCGTGATGTACTTCGTCATCGCTAGCCTCTCAGAAATCGACCCCATGTATCAGTATTCACTCAAGTATTTTAAGCAGGTGACTGCCTTGTTGTCTTGAGTCCCCTTTGAAAGTGGGTCATTTGTTGCCTTTGACAAGCCATGAAGCAAGTTTAGGGGTAAAATCCTCCAGGACTTGGGGTGCAGGCACAGAGTTCTAGAATAGTCCCACCTACCAGGTCACCTAAGGAGTCCAGTGCCCAGTGAGTGCAGAGTGCTGTAGTGGAAGAGGAGGGCGGAGCTTGGCAAGGCCCATTTCCTTTCTGCTTCCTCAGCTAACTAGCTTGCTTGCTTTCTCTCTGGCCTGCCCACCTTTGTTGTAAGAATCTCTTTAAGGCATTTGTTTTCAACCTGTGGGTCACGACCGCTCTGGAGGACCAAACAACCCTTTCACAGGGGTAGCCTAAGACCACCAGCAAACACAGATATTTACATTATGTTTCATAACAGTAGCAAAATTACAGTTATGAAGTAGCAACAAAAAAATTATGATTGGGTTCACCACAACTTGGGAAATTGTATTAAAGGGTCTCAGCATTAGGAAGGTAGCAATGGTTAAAGTGCATTCTGCTCAATAATAAAGACTAGAGCAAATGCTAGGTGCACCTGACTATAATTCCAGCCTCAGAAGGCAGAGACAGGGGATCCCCCAGAGCAAGCTGGCTAGCAACACTAGCCCTATCGGTGACTGCTGGGTTTGATTGAGAGACCCTGTCTTAATTAGAAAGTGGAAGGGTGACTGGGGATGGTTCCCAGCATCAACCTCAAGCCTCCACATGCATGTTCACATATGTGCATGTGTTCACACACACAAAGAGTTCATAAATATCACACACAAATGCACAAACACACCACACACGTGAAAATGAAAAATAATCTCTTTCTACTTTGTACATATTCACCCCCATACTTTGTTTTCTCTAGGCTGCAGCGGGCTTGGCACAGACCTTAGTGAAGCTGGCTCCTGTGTCTCCCCCATCCCTCCCCAGAACGTTTCCTGCACCATCTTCCTGGTGCCTTTGATTCAGAGGATTCACTTTTCTTTGCTCTGTTTCTGTTTCACCACCCAATGGTGAGACACTCCCATTTCAGTCTCTCTTGCCTCGCATTCACACCTGACTCTCACCTGATCTCTCCTGAGGAAGGCTGATTGGATGCCGCACTGCCTCTATAGCCACGCTCAGTATCTTAAGTCATGGAGCTTCAGCCAGCTCTGTTGTGTTCACTGAAGACTTCAGGGGAACAGAAAGCTCACTCCATGAGTACCTCACTAGCCCAATCTTCCACCTCCCTGCTCCTCCTGTCAGGTCTATGTTGTCTCTTTTATCTAAAAACTAAATAGTTAGAGGGTGGGGAAAAGTTAAGAATTTTAGCTAAAAAATTATAAAAAATAGTGTGGATGTGAGTATGCTCAATATGCACTTTTTGTCATACAAAAGCTTTGGTGGAAAAAGGCAAAAAAGTCAGCAAATAAATATTCTTATGCATACTTACGATATATAGCATATCATGGGGTTCATACAGCTAGAATAAAGGTGACTGGAGAGGGACGACTTAGCGTGTCCATATCCTCACAGCTGCCTCCAGCTTTTGCTTTTATAGCAACAGCAGTTAACAACTCCTCATTTAAGCAGGAACCCAAGGAAAGAGTGCAATGTTGTCATTTACGGGCTTCAGGTTAAACTTTAGCTAGACTTGATCATCCACCTACCTTCTGCTGTGTGTCCTCCAATCTTCCTCTATTTTCTCCCCATCCCCTACCAATTCACAGCATATATTGTCCCCTTTTCTATGTGGAGCAGTTAGCGTACCGCACTTTTCCAATCCTCCATATTCACCCTCACGACAGTACAACAAAGGCCTCCGCCGCCTCCTGCATGGCTCACAGGGAGAAGGACAAAAGGACCTGATTCCTTGGGTCATGGCAGCCAAACTGACCCAGTCTGCTAGACTCACTGGTTCATGTGCCAACTGCACTCTCTCTATTATCTAGAGCACCCTGCCTTCTAGGCAAAATGCCACCTTCCCAGGAAAGGCCTGCCACACATCTCCGCAAGCTGGCCGAGCTGTGCACCTGTAATGACTTCCTCGCATGGCTGGGTCATTGACCCCTCTAAGAAGTGGGTCTAATATCTCAAGAAAATAATCACACTGTCCAAAGTGGCTTAGCAAGGCAAAAGGTTTCCTTCTTAAGAACAGTGCATAGCTGTGCCCACTCACCTGGCAAGCACACCTGGCAGGAGTCCCTCTGGGTCTTAATTCCTAACACAGAGGGGTTCTTGCCTCACTCCAAGTGGCCACATTCTTACTTGGTTGGATAATTTAAAGAGTCACAGCTGAGAAGCAGAAGTGATTTGGAGCAGAAAGTATAACCTTGTGCACATATTTGATTTCAAGAAGTGCTGACCCTGGAGGAATTAAAATTTCTTCCAAAGAAATTTTTTTAATGGCGTTTATTTTATTTAACTCTTTAGGGGGGAATGGTACAGTTTGTTTACAATTCCCCCTCTTGATTTTCTTCAAATTTAATTAACATTGGCTAGCTTTCCTGGTTTATGGTATTCATCAGGAACATATGGCAAAATGTGGGGAGTCTCTTCCTGTGGTTTCTATTAGTAGTTAGACTAGCCCTCATATGAATGTGATCCTCCAACTACACAACTTCGTGGTCAGTGGCCACTCCAAGGCCTTGGCCATCTTGCTACAAGAAAATGGAGTGGGTGCCAAGAGAGCATCTCCCTGAAGCAAAGGCACAAAGATCACAGGCCGGGTTTCTGGTCCAGCCCTGAGTGACACACACTGCACTCAGGCTGAGGTCTAGTGAGTTGCTCAGGATAGTTCAGACCTGAGGGAAGAGAGCACAGCCCCAACTCCAGATGGGAGGGGCAGTCAGCTACTCCACAGTTGTTTCTTCCACCTGGTGAGCTTGTAGACCACTTACCCCACCTTGCCTCAGGTGGAGGGTGTCTCTCTGCAGCTACAGCCAGACCTCCCAGAAGGCAGTGCTAAAGCTCCACCACCCTCTGTCCTCCGTGGGGCTGTGCACTGTACAGCACTTTTTGAGTCTCTTCGAGTGAGGAGACCATTTCCACTCATCCACAGCAGTCACACAATTCCTGTGCAAATGGAAACACCTGGACAAAAAGGACAAAAAGGAGCCAGATTTTCCTCTAGTGGTCTTAATGGGGGCAGAACACAAATCTCAGCAAGTTGAGATCCATTCTAGATTTTTTTTCCAATGTGTTAGCCTACCACATTGCTCACTGAATGTCAAAATGGGGGCAGACAGGAGGAACAAGGGTTTTTGCTCCACAGAAGATTAGTCAAAACCTTCTTTCTTCCTCAGCTGTTCAACACAACGATCCAAACTTCCGAGAAGGCCGACGATCTGCAGTACCGCCTGACCATCCTCCTGCAGCAGACCCTGCTCGCTGCATACACCAATGTTTCCCGGGGGCTTTTCGAGCAGCACAAGCTCATCTACAGCTTCATGCTCTGCGTTGAGATCATGCGCCAGCAAGGGCAGCTGACTGAGGCTGAGTGGAATTTCTTCCTCCGCGGCGCTGCAGGAATGGAGAAGGTAGCCTAGAGGGTGAAATCCTCCCACCTGTTAGCGCGCACTCCCTTTCTCACTGTTGTCACCAGATAGCTGACGGGAAGCAACCTGAGAAAGGAAGTGTCCGCTGGAGCTCGGCAGAGGGCGGGGCTATCTTGGGGGAGGGAATGGCAGGGCAGCAGAACAGGAAGCCTGTGCTCACACTGGGTGCGCAGTCGAAAAGGAGAGCTAGGACTGGAAGTGGGGCCAGCATAAAGGCCGGAAGCAACACATGGAAACAGATGATGATTTGGAGCCCTGGGGGTCAGTTAGTGAATTCTTCCCTTGTAAAACTCTGCTAAAGATTGCTGGTCTTTTTTTTTAAAAAAAAGTATCCCTCATCTCTTCTCAAACCATATTTTCTGTGCTGTCTAATAAATACAGAACAAAGCCCTTCTTGTTAGGGACAGACACCAGGAACAGAGATCAGACACATGCAACAACTAAGCTACCAACAGGCCACTAAGTACAAACGGCAGAAGCGGAAGACAAAAAAAATGCAAAGGGAGAGAAGTGGAGAATTCAGGTTTGGACATGTCCTTGGTCTAAACTTAAAAAAAGAAAAAAGTTGAGCCAGGCAATAAAACCTCAAGCCCTACCCCTCAGTTACCGGCTTCCTCCAGCAAGACTCCGCCTCCTCGAGCTTCCACAACCTTACCCAAAGTGCCATCAGCTAGAGACCCTGTTCAAACACAGGAGCCTGTAAGGGCCCTTACACATCCAAACCACAGCTCAGTCACCCCACAGTGTCGCACAGCCAGGAGGCCCGGTCATAGCTCAGCAGTGCCACCAGCTGGCTATAGAATTTGGTTAACATTTTGCCTTGTGTGCAGCGTTGTCCTCCCCTCAGAAACTGCTGGAGTAGCCAGTGAGCTAGAAAATTAATTATCTGGGAAACTGGAGAGATGGCTCAGTGACCAAAAGAGCTTGCGACTGCTCCGGAGGACCAAGCTGGCCTCCCGGCACTCACATTTGATAGCTTACAACTACCTATCTCTCTACCCCAAGGGATTCAACATCCTCTTCTGGACAATCTTTAAAAAAACAAAACAGAAAATATTAACTGTCTTACGAATGTGAAGTTTTCTCACAGGGAGACTCAGAGACGCTAAAGAACTTTGCAGAATGCATTAATGCTTGAGAGGGATTGATTCACGCGTGTCTAAGTCTCCACAGCCCATGCCTCTTCCGTTGCATGAGAGGGATTGATTCACGCGTGTCTAAGTCTCCACAGCCCAGGTCTCTTCCGTTGCATGAGAGGGATTGATTCACGCGTGTCTAAGTCTCCACAGCCCATGCCTCTTCCTTTGCATGAGAGGGACTAATTCACGCGTGGCTAAGTCTCCACAGCCCATGTCTCTTTCATTGCATGAGAGGGACTGCTTCACGCGTGTCTAAGTCTCCGCAGCCCATGTCTCTTCCGTTGCTTGTTTGCTGGTGTTCCTCATGAGCAACACATATTTTCAAAAAAAAGAGGGGTTTTTTTGGTGGATTTTAAAATCCACCAAATTCAAAGATTTAAAAACACCCAGAAATCAAAAAAATAATTAATCAATTAATGACCAAGCTTGGTAAAGGATGGGTGCAGAGGCGGGTGGATCACAGTGAGTTCAAAGCCAACCTGATCTACATATCAAGTTCCAGGTTAGCCAGAGCTACATAGTAAGACCCTGTCACACAGAATCCTCTTTAGAATGAACACAGAAATCCTCTTTAGAAATTTCTCAGGAGTTTTTTTTTTGAAATTTTCAAAGAACAATTTTTATTTTTTTATTTCAGACACTTTTTTATTGTTATTAAAAAATTTTCCA
>LOJH01007409.1:0-20657 GCA_001685095.1 Ellobius talpinus
ACTCAGGACCTTTGGAAGAGCAGGCAATGCTCTTAACGGCTGAGCCATCTCTCCCACAGAATTGTCTTAACACTAACTCTGACAACCATAAATGCCATCAATGGACTGGCCAGGGAAAGTTCACTGGCCCTCCATAAAAATGGGTCAAACCATCTCTTTTGTCTGTCCTGCTTAGCAGCCTAACTCAATGATAGGCCTCCACCATCTCCCACTGCATCTCTGACTAAAAGTCCATGGGAGAGTGCTGGAGACATTGCTCATTGGTAGGACACTTGCTTAGCACGCAAGAGGCCCGAGTTTGACGCCTAGTACTACACAAACAACACGAACAACAACAAAACCACCTCACAGGGGAAGGGACTCACTTAACTACGTAGTATATCTCCAAACATATTATCTTCATGATTAGGGCACAGGTCTCCAGAATGCTGGGCTGTGGAGGGTAGAGAGCAAAACACACTAATTACATGGAAAAAACACATCTCCATCCCACCCCTGCTGAGAACACAGACCTCACACTTAGAAAACAAGTAAACACACCTTTATGGAATACAAACTGGCACCCACCACTGGGCAGGGCACTGTGTGCACAATGTGGAGACATCAGAGCCTTCCACCTGAGCAGGCATGCCACTCTGCTTCCCAGAGGACAGGAAGCAGGCACTGCTCTGCAGAAGGAGTATCTTGTGAAACATTCTTTATGTTCAAGGCACTATCTTCTTCTCCACATTACAGACCAACCTTTCCCCCCAGGAACTCCCAGGCACTGTCCTACCCTCCACCATGGCTCACCTCAGATGTCTCTGAGGGAGGAGAAAGAGTTCCAAACAGCGGGCTGGTTAAATTCTCCCAAAACTTGGGTCTAGAACAAAAACACTTGTTAAAATGACACTTTTTCTTCCCCATAGTCCCCTTCCCTCTAGTCCCCTTGCTAATATTTTTTTTTCAAGTTTTAATGTGCCAACCCTAAAATGTTTTTCATAAATTAACTGTTCTTATATAAATGTAAAAAGTCCATTAATAAGCCGGGCAGCACTCGGGAGGCAGAGGCAGGGGAATCTCTGTGAGTTCGAGGCCAGCCTGGTCTACAGAGTGAGTTCTAAGACAGCCAAATATACACAGAGAATCCCTGTCTCGAACAGTCCGGACCCAGGTTCAATTCCCAGCGCCCACATGGCAGCTCACGACTCTGTAACTCCAATTTTGGGGGATCCAACACCCTCACTCACATAGAGTATACATAGGCAAAACCAGTGCACATTAAATAAATAAATAAATAAATAAAATAAATAAACAAACTCAAACAAACAAAACAAAGACCCCAGCGAGATGAGGTGCTAGAAGCCTTTAATCTCTGCACTTGGGAAGCAGAGGACTGCTTTGAGTTTGTGGGTGGTCAGCCAGGTATATAAAGCAATCTTCTGGTAAGTCAGAGCTAAACAATAAGAGCCTGTCCCAAAAAAAGCAAACAAGAAAAAAGAAAGAAAAAAAATGTTAGAGTCCCGGGTGCTTAACTGTATGCTAACTGGTGAACTTCTAACAAACCTACTTCCATTTTACAGATATGAAGAAGTACACTCATCAATCAGCTACCACTCAGAGGAGACTTACTTGGTTCTGAGGACAAGCATAGCACTGTCTCTACGATCTTGCCACAGGGCATGAAGGAAGGCAATGGCTGCACGATGCAAGAGGGGTGGGCACCAGTATCGATCTTGTTGCTGGGAATCAATCAGCTCCAGCACCACATGGAGACAGCTCCACACACCAAGGCTGAATTCCTGTAAGAGGAACAGGCAAGCATTCAAGTTCCCTAACTGTACTTCCAAGAAGTACACTCAGCTCCACCCAAGGTACAGGCTCACCTTGGAGCCATTGCTCCCATTCTTCACTTCCAGATTCAGAAAGAGCTCGATGAGACCTGGCTGCGTCTCCACAGCAACCGTAAGGAACTCCAGAATCATGACTTTGATGCGCATGTCCTCAATCTTGCTCTGAAGGCGGGTCAGGAAGGCATCACGAATGGCAGCTGCATCACTGCCCAGGCAGGCATACACTGACATTGGGGCCACCTGGAGACCAGAACACACAGGTTTAGGGCTCTGTGTCCCAAAAAACTCCAGTGGAGTTTTGCAGAAAGGCAATGAGAAATTCCAGGAAATTGAAAATAAGAAAACAACCCAAATTTAAATTTCTGGAGTGAAACAAATGTACAGAAGAAACAAAGAAATAAGGGCTGGGGAGATGGGTCAGTTAAGTGCTTGCTGCACAAGCATGAAAACATGAATGAGTTCAGATCCTTAGCCTCTATGTAAAGACTGAGGCCGAGGAGCCTTCTACCCCTAGTACTGGGAAGCAGAAAGCAGAGGACCTCTGGGTTTGCTGATGAGCAAGTATAACCAACAAACAAGCTCCAGATTCAGTGAGACACTCTCAAAATGTAAGACGGACAGTGATGGAGGAAGACACCCAATGTTGACCTCTGGCCCATACAAACATGCACACCTATATACGTATGCACAAACGCATGTGCACACATGGCTGTTAAACATTTCTCACAGCTGAATTAAGTAAAACACGAAGTATCTGTCTACCTATTAGACTGATATAAAAATAATTGATGATGCTATCATGGTAAGGATATAAAATTTGGTGTTAAGACTACAAAGTGGGTAGGGCAGTGTGGCACTCGGGAGGCAGAGGCAGGCGGATTTCTGTGAGTTCCAGAACAGCCAAGGCACACAGAAAAACCCTGTCTCAAAAAACTAAAAGTACAAAGTGCAGGGGCTGGAGAGACAGCTCAGTGGGTATAAACACTTGCTCTTAGCTGGGCATCGTGCCGCACACCTCTAATCTCAGACTTAAGAGGCAGAGGCAGGCGGAGCTCTATGAGTTTCAGATTAGCCTGGACTACATAGTTAGGACTCAGTTTCCAAAACCAACCCACCAAACAAGAACACCTTTTCTTGCAGAGAACCCAGGTTCAGTTCTCAGAACCCACAGAGTAGCTTACATTCATCTGTAACTCTAGTTCCAGGGATCCCATGCCCTCTCCTAAAGAGGGTGTCAGGTGCTGCATGGTCCTCAACAAGAGCAGTCAGTGCACATAACTGTTCCCAGTGAGGATCAAGACATGTAACCAAGTGGTAGAGTGCTTGCCTAACATGTATAAAGTCTTGGGTTCCATATCAAGCACTATAAGTAGATTTAAAAAAAAGTGGTGGAGAGCCAAGAGAACAACAAGGAGTATCCACATCCCAGTACTCAGCTGGCTGCATGGGTCCTACCGTGGCCAGACGTTTCAGCAGCTGGATGGCCAGGCGAGGCAAAGCTGGGTCATGTCTGTGGTAGATGTACTTGGCTAGGACAGCAATGAGGTTGTTCCCGTGGGCACCTGAAGCAAGGAAAACAGACAGCAGGGTGCCTATTAGAAGTCCAGGTGGCGAATGCATTAATGACAAAGATAAATTTCTAAAGAAATACTCTTTAATAATTTACAAAAGCCACTATACTGAAATTTAAAAAAAGAAAAAGAAAAAAAATTTTAAACCTCAAACCTTAAGTAGGAAGGTCAGTAAGATGGCTCAGTGGGTAAAGGGTGCCAAGCCTGTCAACCTGATTCAATTCCCAAAACACATAAGGTGGAGGGAGAAAACCAAGTAACACAAATATGTGTTCATATGCACACGCATGCACATACACACACAGAGAAAACCTCTCTGGTTGGCCAAGGTAGCACAAGCTTGTGATCTCAGCACTTGGAAGGTGAACAAAGTAGGACCAAGAACTGAAGGATGGTGTCAGGGTCAGCGAGATCGCGCAGAGCCCAGTGACCAGAGTTCAACCCCAGGACCCACATAGTGGAAAGAAAGAGTGACATCAGACATAACGCACACAAACATAATAAAAGAAAAACAAATAACAAAAAAACAAAGCAAAAAAGAGTTCAAGAACCCCTTTAGTCTCAAGAGAAAATAAAATTGGGCCAGAGCAGTAACTCAAGTGGAGTACCTGCTAATGTGCATAAGGACCTGAGTTCAATCCCCAGCACAGGAAGTGAAAAAAAAGTTAAAGTTATAAACGGTCTCAGCCATGATATAAAACATTACTAAAAATGACACTGATCCACAGATTAAACAATTTAGAGTCACACTGTGATATGAGCCAATGTGTTCTAAAGGTTTTTTTTTTGTGCTTGTTTTTCAAGGCTTTTATTTCTTTTGAGAGGTCTTGCTGTACAAGGCAGGTGGTCAGGAACTGGTGACAGAGAATACCAGCCTCACTGCCTTGACCAGCAGTTGGCTCTGGCCCTTCTGCCTCTGGAGTGCTGGGAGCACAGGCACAAGCGCTGTCAATGATGCTGTTCAGTTATCTACTCACCTCCATTCTCTCCTGTCAGGGATGTGCCAGGTAAGAAATCGTTTCTTTAGATACAGTCTCACACTCTAGTTATCAGGGTGACCTAGAACTCAGCTCGTTAGGTAGCCCTAGCTGGCCTTATATTCCTGCCTTCATCTCCCAAGGACGCTGAAATTGCAGGAATTTACCACTATGCCATGCTGGATGAGAAGTCTGAGGAAGAACATACATATGCCTGAGGTTTTCACAGCTGGCTTAAACCTAAATTTGAGCCAAGGAAATCTGACTTCAGTGTCCCGTCTTCGTCCTTAAGCATCACTATGTTATCAACAGAAAGGCAGAATAAAGTATGGTACAGTGCCCTTGTTTCCAAGTCTAAGGAAATGAGCTGAGAACAACTTCTGATGTCCAAAACTAAGGTATACAATGTAGCTGAGGAAGAGAAATACATACCATGTTGTGTCAGAGCCTGTTCCAGGGGGGACACCACATTAGAAGGAGGTTTCAGTCGAATAACATTGTTGGTGACAGAGAATGCCAGCTTCACTGTCTTGATCAGCAGTTGACCCTGGCCCTGACCTTCTGGCCCATCACTAGGGTGCAAATGGAAATCACAGATAACTGAGACATGATTTCACTCACAGCATGTGTATTTCCAAGAATCAGACACAACATCAGCTTCTAGGGGCCCCAGTACAGAACAGGAAAGAGAAGAGGCTATGCAGCAGCCACTAGCTACAGCCTAAGAAATACAAAGTGCTTAAAAAAAAATTTTATTTATTTATTATGTATGCAGTTTGCTGCATGCACATCTGCTTGCAGGCCAGAAGAGGGCACCAGATCTCATTACAAATGGTTGTGAGTCACCACGTGGTTGCTGGGAATTGAACTCAGGGTCTCTGGAAGAGCAGCCAGTGTTCTTAATGATAAGCCATCTTTCCAGCCCACAAAGTTATTGTGAAAAAGAAACTGCTGCTATGAAAGTGTGTCTTCAAGAAATGAAACAACACCTCACTCCTGATATCCCAACAATATGGCTGCCTAAACAAGACCTGAAGGGATTCAACACCAATAGACAGGGTAAGGAAGGGAAGGAGGAAATCTGATAGGGTTCCAGGCTTAAACAAAGAACTACAGGTAAGTAAGGAATGCTAAGAGCAGGAGACATGGTCTTTCCCAGAGATTAGCCCCTTAACTGATTATCCAACACCAACTGGTCAGCCTTGAAATCATATAAGCAACACCAAACATACTGAGCAAGTTGTATTTATATATTTATGCACATGCTTTGTGTGTGTTCACGTAACAATTAACAAAGAAAAACAGATCATCAGTTTGAAGGAGTCCAAGGAGAGGGCATGGAAGGAATTGGAGGGAGCAAAGAGAAAGAGGAAAATGTAATTATACTTTAATCTGAAAAGAAAAAAATGAGGAAAACAAACAGTAACTATAAATTAAGCTAAGATGGAGCTCTTAGAAAACGCAGGGTACCTTGAAGACCAACAGGAGAGGCACAGAGGAGGCCCTACCTGCGGGGCTGAGCAGCCATCACCATATCTATGGTGTCCACACCAATCCCCATGATACTGATGACTGTCTGTCCAGCTTCTGTATACGCCAGGCTGCAGATGCATAGGGATGGCAGGCTGGGCGTGTGGCTGGAAGATAGAGGGTTCTCAGTTACTAGGACCTTCGGCGCTCTTAACCAGAAGGGAGCAGCACTGCCATGATGTGCCTAGCCAACTGGACACAGCTGAGGCAGATTACGGATCGGCAAAAGGAAATATTCTGAACACTTTCCTCCGACTTGATCCTAAAGACCACCCTGAAAAGTGAACTAAACACCATCAATTTTCCTCCCTCCCTCCCTTTCTTTCCGAGACAGGGTCTCTCTGTTTAACACCTCTGACTGTCCTGGAACTTGCTTCATAGACCAGGCTGCTCCCAAGGGCTGGATTAAAGGTGTGTATCACCACTGTCCAGCTTATGAATCATTTTTATAATGATCATAGCCAATGATTATGTGTTTACATACATGCACCTTCATCTGTCCTTTTCTGTTCATAGGGAGGAATTGACAACTGAGTCAATGGATAGTAAATCATAAGAGAAGACGAATGAGCTTTGGATTTGTGTTAGTTAATTTTTATGTCAACTTGATGAAGGCTAGTCATTTGAGAAGAGGGAACTTCAACTGAGAAAATGTCCCCACCAGATTGGCCCGTGGGGCATTTTCTTCATTAGTGGTTACTGTGGGAGGGCCTAGCCCATTATGGATGGGAGCATCTCTGGGCAGGTGGTACTGGGTGGATAAGAAAGAAGAATGAACAAGCCAGTAAGCAGTGTTCCTTCATAGGCTTTCCATCAGCTCCTGCCTCCACGTTCTAGCCCTGACTTTCCTCAGTAATGAACTAGAATGTGGAGCCTTTCCTCTCCAAGGTGCTTCTGGACATGGTGTTTTATCACAGCGGTAGAAATCCTAGCTAAGACAGGATTCAACTAAGGTGAGATGTTGGGAAGAAAAACAACAACACAGTGTTTTCCCTGAGTTCACAATCACCATTACCTGCTATGCAGGTCTGTCTCTTGGCACAGGTTCAGAATTGCATGAATCAGCTCCAGAATTAGGCAACCTAGACTCCAAAAAAGACATGCAATGAATGATGCAGCCTTGTGTTGATGATCCTCATCAAAGGGAGGGAAAGACCTTCAGAACACTCACACTGTCCTTACCGATCAGTTCCCGCACACCATGAGAGTTGTAGCGCCATTTGTGGTAGCTGGGAAGCATCTCCTTCAGCACGAACATCACACATGGCACCAGGCCTTGGCTCTGGGTACTACCAAGCTGTCCCTATGGGAAAGAATTCTGTGAGGGCCTTGGCCATGTAAGAAAGGATCCTTTATTACTCAAGATTTAATGTCAAAAACACAGAGAGGTCCAAAAGAGAACTAGGAACACACTGATCAACAACAGAAGGAGACATGAGAAATACCTTCTTCAACTGCACCTATACCGAGAACAGAGAAAACAACTATTTTAGGCAAGGTAACAATATCACCAAAGGCGCTGACCTGAAGGAGCAGGAGAGAGTTTAGTCTGAAAAGACAGAGGTACTCTAATCCCCAAAGATGCAGAACAGTCAACAACAAAGAAAGCCACTGATTGCCAATGATTTGTCACCCACACCTAAAGCTCAACTATTATGAAACACTAATGCCCCCAATTCTCTCTTCTAATAGTGCTGATTAATTCCAGAAACTGGAATTAATCATTTTTCTTAAAGATTTATTTATTTATTTATTATGTATATAGTGTTCTGCCATAAATCTAGACTTGTGAAGTGTGCATACAGGCATATAATAGGACAAGATATAAGTGCACATAGATGACAGTTAAAATAGCTTAACGCGCACCACCGTGGCCACAGAGTTCTCAACTTTCACTACAAGTTTCTGATTACTAAACAAACCCACACTATCAAGCAAGTACCAAGGAACACAGGGGCACAGACTCTCAACCCACAGAAGCTGAGGCGCCACAACTTCAAAACAGCTATCCTATATACAGATAAGAAGGCTACAGCAGCAGGTAACAGGGGAGCTGTTCCAGAATTATCTGGTCAGATGGTACCTTGACAAGAGTGGTGACCAACCGCAGAAAGGCAACTGTGACTCCATACTCGCCCTGGGGCTGCTCACTATTCATCAGAAGGTTGCCATACCCTCCAGCATTCATTCCCTCCGCACTAGGAACAGACAGAGGCAGAGGCAGATAAATATTGAGAAATGGTCAAGGCTAAAAAATTGATTATAAAACTAAAATAATTATAAAAAAGAAACTGATTATACAGAATAATTTAAGATCACGTTTTATTGATGTCCAACCCCAAGAGGTTTAGAATGAAAAATCAAATGAGTCATTAGGGAAACACCAGTCATCTAGGCAGAGTGAGGTGAGCATGCTCAGTAATAAGGGGTGCCTGTGTCTCAGTGACCGGCCTTGCTCACATACCCTCAGGCTGGAGGAAAAGCACACTGACTGCACTTGAGAATAGGACACCAAGTCTCTGGATCCAAAGACCCCTGGAGTGTCTCAGCTGAAAAGTAGATGCCCGCATAGCTAAAGCAGCTGCAGCTGAATGAGGAAAGCCTCATTCTATTTCTCAAAGGTTAAAACTGAACTATCCAGTACTCGGGAGGCAGAGGCAGGCAGATCTCTGTGAATTCGAGGATAGCCTGGTCTACACAGCAAGTTCCAGGTCAGTCAAGGGTACACAGTGAAACCCTACCTCAGAAACAAAACAAAACAAAAACTGTGAGTCACCAGTGTGCCCTGTGAGAAGAGCAGTTCTGTAACCCAGGCTCTGTTTTGCTTTACGCTCACTCACCCTCAAGGCCAAGAGGATAGAAGCTTCTTCAAAATGAATAAAGCCAGGCTAGACCTGACTAGGAATGATTCACAGTAGGGAATTAAGTCTACCCACTCAGGACCTGGCTCACCTAATCATCTGAGTCATGTTGGAGACAGGGTGGGCCACAAATGGCAAAAAGCCTGTGTGACGAAGATCAGTCCAGACCTGAGAAGGCAAAAGAAGAAATTAGGTGTCCACATGCCTCAAGATGTGATACTCCTTAGTTGTTAGAAAGACTTGGCATCGCACCTTTGCTGGATTCCGAGCAGCCAAGACAGTTAAGCAATTGACGCAAGAAGCAATGACATTCACAGGAGGGGAGATTACTGTTGTCAACCTAGTTGGAGAACAAAGCACTGCATTCAGTAAAACAAATAACAAGCAGTTTCCAGTTCTCTCCACATGCCTCTTGAAAAGGAAAGCCCGCAGCTGGAGAGCTACCCCTAAAGGCCTCTCACAGAAGAGCTCACAGCAAGGTTCCTAGAAAGCAAGAGAATCACTGCTGCAAGTTCTGCCAACCACAGGGACTCACCGCTGTAGTAGCATGTAGATACGAGATGTGATGGGTAGCAGACAGTCCGCTATGGACAAGTCTGTGCTAATGACCTTGTGAACCAAGTCAATGATAGGTTTCACCCGCTGGCAATGCTGGATCACATCTGTGGGGAAAGATGGCCTGTGACTTCTTGGCACAGAACTCTATAAAAAGATCACTGAGTGCAGTTTAAGACTTAGATAAACAAATCCCACAGACCCCAAGCCAGACAGCTTTAATTTTTATTGTGAAGTTGGGATTAGTCTTCAAATATTGCAAGCAAACACACTGTTCCCATCACTCGCTCACAAAAAGCTGAATTTACCTGCCGTGGAGACAACATGGAGTAGCATTTCAATCTCACAGGTGAAAAGAGTCCAGCTACTGTAGGAATATTCCCAGCGTACAAGGTAAGCCCTATCATCCAGCATGACTTGGCCCATGGTTCCCTGAGGAATTCGAAGGTTGGTCTGACCCCCTATGGAAGAGAAATTACTGTACTCCAAATACAAATGTGAGAGGTGACTCTTCTACTAGACAACACTACTCAGCACATGCAGATAGGAACTCTAGCAGACAACACTCCTAAAATTTTTACATTCAAATGATAAAAGATGGGAATGCTAGCCACATGCCTGAATCTCAGACTTTTGAGGCTTTAGCAGAAGGAATGCAATACTTTTAAGACCATCCTGGGAACTGACATCTCACCCCCAAATTTTTACCCATTTTTTATTTCTTTTTTCGAGACAGGGTGTCACTATATAGACCAGGCTGGCCTCAAACTCACAAAGGTCCACCTGCCTCTGCCTCTTGAGTGCTGGGATTAAAGGAAATTCTGTGTCCCCACCTCTGGCTTGTCCCAAATCTTCAAAAACCAGGGCAACAGATAAGCATACTGGCTGCCAAGTATAATGACCCAAATTTGACATCTGGGAAAACACATTGTGGAAAGAGAGAACCAATTCCCAAAGCTGTCCTCTGACATCCACAAACATGCTTATGTGTATGCACACAAACTAAATAATTCTTAATTTTTAAAGATTTATTTATTTATTTATTATGTATATGACATCACTTCCATGTGTACCTGCAGGCGAGAAAGAGGGTACCAGATCTCATTATAGATGGCTGTGAGCCACCATGTAATTGCTGGGAATTGAACTCAGGACCTTTGGAAGATCCAGCCAATGCTCTTAACCACTGAGCCATCTCTCCAGCCTTAATTTTTTTTTTTTGAGACAAGCTCTCACAGTCCTGCTCAGGCTGGTATTGAACTCAATTTACTTTAGTCTCAAATCTTTCAAGTAGCTGGGTCTGCAACTGTGCCAAAAAATTTTAAGTTGTGGTAAAATACACTTACCATCAAATTTTTCATCGTACGCATCAAGTGTCCACCAAAGCAGCAGTGAGCACACTCACACTGGGTTATGGCTTCCCCTTCTGCTCTCACTCACCAGTAATTAGCTATTCTCTCTAGCTCTCAGTTCTGCAATCAGAGCTGTATTTTCTGTCTTGGTTTGTCTATCCTGAAGTACCTCAAAACAGAAGAATGACACAACACGGATGTGGTAGGGTGCTACTTTAATCCTAGTACTCGCTCAGGAGGCCAAGGCAGGTAGAGCACCTCAAGGTGGAATATAGTTTGGGCTACAAAATAAGACCTAGTCTCAAAACAAAAAACTATATATGTAAATATTTATAAAGCCACCAACAATTTGTGCTTTTGTAACTGGCGTATTTCTCTTAAGAAGCTGCCTTCAGGGTTTACATATTTTGCAGCCTATATCAGACTACATGTCAGTACATGTGCTACCGCTGAGTCACGCTCTATGACAAAATTCCACCTTATGCATATAGAACATGTTTACCTTTCAAGCATCTATTTAAAAACTTTTATTTTATATACATCCTTTCACCAAACCATCTCATGTTGAGGGTTCTGTTACTGTTTACTGAAAAATGAAACACCAACATCTATGTGTCCATATATCCAATGCAATATTATTTGTAATAGCAAAACAATGAACAGAACCATAGATGAGGACAAAGATGATGCCTGAGACAGCGGCTGGTCCTTAAAGATCATAGCAGAGGGCATACAACCAAGACAAGTCACACAGAAACCATTTTATCGTCCCCTCTACATGTACTGAGGCATTCTCTGGAAGAGCACCATTCATGTTTAATCAATGAATCACCTCTCCAGTACCAAGAAGGTTTACAGAACAAGCGATATCTAAATATTTTAAGGCTGAACCTAAAGACCACCATTTTGACTAACTTCCATGGAATACTGTAAAAGCAAGAACTAAACTGCCAGGGCTGGAGAGATGGCTCAGTGATTAAGAGCACTGGCTGTTCTTCCAGAGGACCTGAGTTCAATTCCCAGCAAGCACATGATGGCTCACAACCATCTGTAATGAGATCTGGTGACCTCTGCAGGCAGAACACTACATAAAAAATAAATTAAATCTTTGAAAAAAAAAGAACTAAATTGCCAAAATAATGTTTTTAGTCTTTCCAAGTACTAGCCTTGTACATTGTTGCACAAGCTGTTCTCACCCTACCTGCATACTGGGCCTCACGGCAGGGAATTGGGAGGCTCACTGGCTTAGTAAAAGGCAGTGGAGACTGTAATTACTATAGCTGTAGGGTATGTCCAAGTACAGGACAGACATAATACTATTTGAGCAACTGCGGAAACATGGAAAGGCAGGAATCCCTTCAGAACAATAACTACCTCAGTGTCCAGTAGTAAAGAAAAGCAAGTGTTAACGCCTGAGACTTAATACATATGATGCTGCTGGGTCAGCGAAGAACTTACACTATCTCCCAAAATTCCCCACTCAACTGGAGGCAGAAATTCTAGGATGTCAATCTCTTCCATGCAGTTTGCTAATCCAGTCTTTCTTTTTCCTGTTGAGGTAGGGTCTTTCTATGTCCTGGCTGTCCTATAAACTAGCTCTGTAGAATGCCACAAACTGGTCTCAAACTCACTCTACCTCCACCACAATCAGCCCAATTTAAAATCTTAACACCAGTCATCAAAAGTCTCCCAACCAAAAAAAGCCCAGGACCAGATGATTTCAGCTCAGAATTCTACAAGACTTTCAAAGAAGAACTAATACCAATACTCCTCAAATTATTCCACACAATAGAAACAGAGGGAACATTGCCAAACTCTTTCTATGAGGCTACAATTACCCTGATACCCAAACCACAGAAAGACAATACTAAGAAAGAGAATTACAGACCARTCTCACTCATGAAYAYTGATGCAAAAATACTAAATAAAATACTAGCAAATCAAATCCAAGAACACATCAGAACCATCATCCACCATGACCAAGTCGGCTTCATCCCACAGATGCAGGGATGGTTCAACATACGAAAATCTGTCAACGTAATCCACCATATAAACAAGCTCAGCACTGCAAGCCAAACTTTTTTGTCAACAAATGACAGGAGTGGGAAGAGAAGGAATGGCACTTCACATAAAAGGATCCAGCCAACATTAGGTCTGAATGGATGCCCTGAAGCAGGGCTACTGCAGAGCATTTCTGTCTTACCTAGAGGGTACAGGAGTTTAGGTGTTTGCCTCCGCCAGAGAGTTCCATCTTCATGAGAGAGCACATCGTGGGGCTTGTGCTTATGAAGTTCATTGTAGAAGGACATTTTATCCAGGAAACTGTATACCTGCCAACACCCAGGAAGAAACGTAGTCATACACTCATTCATGAGACAAAAGGGTTCCATGTCAGTTTTTTTAAGCCAGACTATATGTGCTTGTCCCCTAAACTACTTCTCTCAGACTCTACTCAGGCTCTTCTTGGAACTGCCTCCTGCTCTTCTCAGTTAAGCTTTGCCATTCTTTAACTAACTCAAGCTCCCCTTACTACCTACCTACCTACCTACCTACACACACACACACACACACACACACACACACACACACACACGCTTGTCTCTCTCTGCTTGCATCTCCTTTCTCTTTCATCTACCATCCACTCTAATGCTGGGAATCAAAATCAGGGCTTACAGAAGATGGGGAGGCACTAAGCACAAAGCACTTCCTCACATTTATTTATTTATTTATTTAGATCTCCTAAATCTACTGTCCTCTCCCAAGCAGGTATCAGGCAACTGAACACTTATTCTCAGGGCACCTTCAATAGGACTTAGTGAAAAGATTTTTATGTAAACAGAGCTGAGGTGACACCATGAATTGGCATCTTTCATTCAGTTTCAGACAGCGTTTTTCCTGGCAGTGGACTCCAACGTAGAGCGCACCCAGGAGTCACAGTGGATCCTCAGGCAGCCCCTCCGGCTCCTCTTCAGAGATCTGACTAAAGCACTCACCTTTTTGGCGGTGGACTTTCCTGACACCAGGGCTCGCAGCAATTGTAGAAGTGGGGAAAGGAGATGTGGAAACATCCCACACACGCTGTCCAGAATGATGCCAAGACCAGAGGTTGGTTCCTGAGGTGGAAAGGAAGAAGTCATCCCTCTTCACAAGTGCCTAGCAATCCTAACAAAATCTAGAAAGAGAGGCTGCAGGGAGGGCTCAGCAGTTAGAAACTGCTCTTCCAGCAGACCCAGCTCCTACATGGTCTCTAACTCCCATCTCAGTACCCAACATCCTCTTCTGGCCTCTATAGGCTGCATGATGTGTAGAGACATAACATCCACACAAATGAAACAAAAATTTTAAAAATTCTTTTTTCTTTTTCTTTTAGTTTTTGAGACAGGGTTTCTCTGTGTAGCCTTGACTGTCCTAGAACTTGCTCTATAGAACTGGTTGGCCTCAAACAGAGATCTGCTTGCCTCTGCCTCCCCAGTATTGGGAATAAAGGTGTGCACCACCACCACCTGGCCAAAAAAATTTAAAGTTCACATCTTTTAAAAAAAAAACCTTTCCTTTACATAGATATACAACAATATTTTTAATAACATAAGACCTTCATATTCCACTGAAAGAAGATATGAAAGCATTCATGACCTGAAGAGATTGCTTGTCTATCCAGTTCCACCCCTTCTCTAGGCAGACAACGTAATTCCTTCCGCTATGCTTCTATTAAAGTTAGAACTACCTCAAGCCATGTCAACGCTTAGCCAGCACACACAAGCAACACAGATGCCCAATTTAACATGGTTTGTAACAGCCTCTCAAGGAGTTAGCAGTATCTCTGGAAGGAGGGCATAAGCCATATAAACAGATCAACCTAGCTGGGATACAAATAAAAAGAAACTTAGCAGCTGGACCCTAAACTTTCAAATGTTAACTCTAAAACTTATCACAAATGTTTTGACTATTCTGTTTGCTCTAGAGCAGCAGTTCTCAACCTGGGGGTCACCTTTGTGGGGGTCAATTGACCCTTTCACACAGGGGTCACTTAAAACCATCAGAAACAGACATTTCACATTACAATTTATAACAGTAACAAAATTAATTATAAAGTAACAATGAAAATAATTTTATGATTGGATATTGCAGGATATTTGATATTACTGTGTGAAGATGTGTTGCTGTTTTACCTTGCCTAAGACATCTGACTGGTTTATTTAATTTTATTTTTATGTGCACTGGTGTTTTGTCTGTGTGTATGCCTGTGTACGGGTGTCGGTTCTCTTGAAACTGTAGTTATAGACAGTTGTGAGCCAGCAGGTGGGTGCTGGGAATTGAACCCAGGTCCCCTGGAAGAGCAGTCAGTGCTACTAATGGCTGAGTCATCGCTCCCTGATTGATTTAATAAAAAGCTGAACAGTCAATAGCTAGGCAGGAGAGAAAAGGTGGTACCCCCAGACAGAGAGGAACTCGGGAAGGAAGAGGGGTGATTTCACCAGGGAGACAGGGATGGAGTCAGGTACAGAACTGAGGAGCAGTAAAGAGCCATGTGGCAAATGTAGAATAATAGAAATGGGTTAATTTAAGTTATAAGAGCTAGTTAAAAATAAGCCTAAGCTAAGGTCAAGCTTTCATAATTAAAAAGTCTCCCTTTCATTATTTGGGGACTGGCAATCCAAAGAAAGTCCGACAAGAATGACCTAATCCAGTTGTAGGTCAGCACAACAGGAGGAGCTGAGAACCACCGCTGTAGACACTGTCACAGCACAAGTACCCACAACATACTTACTGTTCCCCAGAACAGCTCCGGAAGAGAAGGGTCTGCCAGGACTTCACATGCTGTGTCAATCACATCCTGTGAAGAGGAGGAAATGGTTGCATGAACCAGTTTCTTTTTTGCTGACTTACAGTTATGGCATGGTGCTGCTTGCCTATGAGCTACATACTACTTGAGAGGCTGAGGCATGCACATCTTATCTGCAAACAGATTCACAAATTCACCTTCCTTTTTTTTTCCCCCCCCAAGACAGGGTTTCTCTGTGTAGCCTTGACAGTCCTGGAATCCAGAGGACTCCGGTGCAATTCCTAGCACCCACATGGAAGTTCACAACTATCTACAACTCCAGTTCCAGGGAATCTGACAGCCTCACACAGACAAAATACCACTGCTTGACAACCCAGGGTTAATCACCAGAATCCATGTAACGGTGGGAGGGAGAACTAACTGAAAAGTTGCCCTCTGACTGCCACACTGAAACAATTGCTCATACACATGCATGCACACATATACCATGTATCTACATATGATAAAATTACTTTAAAATCATTTTTAATAATTTTAAATTTAAAAATTTTCAAAGAGTAAAGCTAGAAATGGTGTGCACACCTATACTCTCAGTAGTTAGTATTGACCTCTGAACTCCTTGAGCCATGTCAGACACAGTGGACAGAGGAGGTAGTCCCTACTTTGAATCCCAGCACTCAGGAGGCAAAGGCAAGCAAATCTCTGAGTGCAGAGCCAGCCTGGTCTACAAACCAAGTTCCAGACCATCCAGCGATATAGTGGGAACCAGTTCCAAAACAAAACAAAGAAAACAAAAACACCAAAATACATACACAAGCAGGCAGTGTCAGCTCGCCTGTCAGTGGTTTCTTAAATTGTCAGGCTGTACATCCAGAGTCTCAGCCAACCATGAACCAAAACCATTGAGGAAAGTGTCTGCAACATGTGGGAGGTTGAGAGCAGTATGGGCTACCCAGTCTTGGTCCCACCTGACTATAAAATGAGACTACATCTCAAAATACAAGGAGACAGGACAAAGAATCATGTCTGGGTATCAAACACGCACACTTTCCTCTATAGTTATTCTCTGTACATAATAGCATAACTACTACTTACATACTAGGTATAATCAGTAACCCTGAGCTAATTTCATACATACATACCATGATTCCAATACAGAATTATATTAGAATTTAGAGAATCTGTGTGTAAAATGGAAAGGACAAATCCAACTGCTAACAGAATATGTGTGTGTGTATTATACACATAATATATAAATATATGTAATAATATAATTTCATTCTGTGTGATAGGATTATATCTTTTCTATCACTTTCTGAACTTGCTACAATTTACATTTCATTCATACAATAATAAAAGAAAACAAATAGTAAGGAACGAAACAAGACGTATGAGATCTGAGGGGGCAGTGTCATGACTGAACTGTAAATGTGGGGCACTCAGGAAGCCTAAGGAAAGCCAATTACTGACCTGTTGATTGCCCAGCGTGTGGAGCTCCAGTGAGGTCAGAGTGAAGGAGAGGAGGCCGTAGACACACATGCAAGCGGTGCTCGTGGTGCACTGGAATGACAAAGGAGTGAGTGACTAAATCTGAGGAACACAACTCTTTCCAAGACTCAGCCATCATAGCAATAGAGTCCTTGAAAACAAATGCAAAAGGAATCATAAACTTTAATAATTTCTCTAATTTAGTTATGAGATTAGGACAAAGGAATAAAACCAAACTCAAAATGACCAAAGATTTTGTGGATAAAAAGAAAACCACATCTAGCCAAGAGACTGGCTACCTACTAGAGGCTCTATGAACTAATCCAAATAAGACATCACTATCTACCAACCTGCAGTACTGAGAGCTACCTAATGGCTGGTTTCTGTTTTACAACTAATTTCTTTTTTTTGTCTTGTTTGTGTTTTGAGACAGGGTTTCTCTGTGTAGCCATGGCTGTCCTGGAAATCACTCTATAGACCAGCTGGCCTCAAACTCAGAGATTTGCCTGCCCCTGCCTTCCACGTGCTGGGATCAAAGGTGTGTACCACCACCGCCTGGCACACAAATTTCCTTTTTAAAATTCTTGTGGTCCAGGGTTTGAACCTAAGGTCTCATGAAACAATGACTGGGCTCATACTCTACTAAGCTTAATCCCCAGCCCCAAAGAGTAGCTTTCAGAGCAACTATAGGCTGACATCAGACAGAGTTGTCACACTGCCCTAAAAGTCCCATTTGGCTTATTCATCTCCTTCCTCCCAACTCATCCTTGGCAGCAGTTGCTCATTTGACAGTTCCCAGCATGTAACACTGCTAGAGGCACACATTATGTGGCTTCCTCAAATATACTTCTTTTACTTAGGAATATGTATGCATCAGAATTCTTTGTCTTTTTTTCAATGGGGCATGGGCCAGGATCACTGGGACTCAAACCCAGGGCTTCACGTATGCTAGATGAGTGTTGTATAACTGAGCGGTATCTACAGCCCTATTCCATGTTCTCTCATGGCTTCTTCTTAGCAGTGAAGAGCTGTCCACTGTCCTACTGTCAGAGTTTACTTGTAACTACTAAAGGGCATTTCCCTAGTTCTATATTCTGGCCACTATGCAGGTAACTGTGACAATGATGCTACAAACATCTGTGAAGAAGCTCTTCCATGAACAGTCTTCTACTCAGTAGGGGGAAAAAGCCAAAAATTACAACCTCCAAAACTCCATTTTCATTTTGCTTTCTTAAATTTTTATTGATTGATTGATTGATTAGGCGGTGCAAATTAACTCCAGGCCAGATGCATGCTAGGTAAGCACCTGACCACTGAGCCTGTTCCTCATGTCTCACTTTAGCACATCCGTATGAGCTGACTCAATAAACCAGGTGAACTCTATCTGAACCCCAATCAAGCCTCAGAAGTTTCTCACTCATTCTCAGAGTCCCCAGTCATAGTCTAGAACAGTGGTTCTCTCAGCTTCCTAATATGCAGCCCTTTAATATAGTTCCTGAGGTTGTGATGACCCCCAACAATAAAATTATTTTATTGCTATTTTCATAACTGTAATTTTGCTACTGTAATGAATCATAGTGTAAATATCTGTGCTTTCTGGTGGTCAATGGTGACCTCTGTGAAAGGGTTGTTAAACTCCTAAAGGGTTCAGGACCCACAGGTTACAACAAGAGTCAAATTCATCATCAATTCAAACTATTTACCACTTGCTCAGTATTACTGCTTAGGACAAATTACACCTTCCTGGGTTCCTAATGTGTAAGTCAGATGATACTCCAAGCAGAGCTGTGCTATGAAGACTAAGATGCCACTGGGGAGTACCGAGTACACTGTCGACCACCTACAAATGCCAGTGAAAACTTTGTTACAAAGCTGGCACAGTGGTGCATGCCTGCAATTCCAGCCTGTGAGAGGCTACGGCAGGAGGCCATGAGTTCAAGGCCAGCCAGGGAAATATACTGAGATTCTATCTCAATAAAGAATAAAAATCACAACAACCCAAGTCACAGTTGCCATTGTTCTCCAGGCCTTCCGTCCTCATATACAACTCACGTCATTTCCCCCACTGGCCAATGACCGAAGCAGTCGAGTCAAGTACTGAAACACGTTCAGCTGGATGGCTGTGCCGCCTATCTTCCTGATCACACTGCTGGTCTCTTCAGGGTTCAGTGTGTGACGGAGGAGAGCCCAGGCCAAAAGTACAGGGGCATGATGTGGAATGTCTCCCAAGGTCAACATCACACGATCCATATCCTAATGAGGGTAGAAAACATGTGTGTCTATTAAAAAGAGAGGTCCAGATCCAGTCAGGCATGCTGTCAATTTCAGCAAGCCTCTCCTGCACCAACACTGCACACATCTTCACCCCAAGCACCTTGCTGATACACCTAATCACTCTTACTTTGGCCCACAATTCTTTCTACTGATTTTGTTATAATCTAAGTTTAAAACTTTAAAATCCATGTTCAAATAGAGAATTAGAGAAGTTATCAGCCAGATACTTCTTGAACTTTCCATGACTCTCACACTTTCTGTTTTTCTACTCATTCTAAGTCAGTATTCATCTTTTTCTTATGCACAAAACTCCCAAGTGCCCATAATGCCACCGGTTTTGTCCTGGGGCTACCTGCTAGCGACTCTACTCCGTATTGCAGAATCAGTTATCATCTCTGCACAATAACTCCGACTTCTCCCAGACCTGACTACAAATACAGAACTAGAAATGCTGGGCATCAGGATAGCTCACTAGCTAAAGATTAACTATAAACTGCTGGGCAGTGCTGGTGCACACCTTTAATCCCAACACTAGGGAGGCAGAGGCAGGCGGGTCTCTGTGAGTTTGATGCCAGCCTGGTCTACAGAGCTAATTCCAGGACAGCTAGGGCTGTTACACAGAGGAACCAGGTCTCTACCAACCCCCTCAAAACAAAACAAAACAAAAAAACTATAAACCACCCCCCCAAAAAATGTTATTCCAAGTTCACCTGACAAATAAGCCCATCTTGAGCAAACTGATGCAGCTCTCTCCTGTCATCCAAGGCGTACTTGTGCAAGGACTCGACATCCATGCCTTCCACTAGGATAAGGGCACTGAAGTACCTGGAAAGGACAAACCACACCACAGTCTCATTCATGTTTTTCTGAATCTTGCTGAACTAAAGATGTAAAGATGTAACTCAATATCAATAGTTATTAATGAGTCCTTTCACATTCTTTGTTATCACTAGCTTTTAAAGACAGAGGACCAAACCCAGGGCCTGTGTGTGCCAAGCATGCACTCCACGACTCAAGCTGCATCTCAGACCCTTGGAATGTACTTTACGCTCCTGTTTCCAGCATATCTCAATTTCAAGGACTTGACACTGACCTGTGGCTGTGTCTATTATTTAGGGCAGCTCAGAACTAGCACTGAAGGTTTCCATAGCTACAACCTACACCTGACCCAGCACTCACTCACTGAGAAAATAGGTCTCAAAGTATGGATATATCCAAGGCAGTACAGAAAAAATAAATTCAAAGACTACAGTGACTTCACAGAAGACAAAGAATACACATCTTGCTTATCAGTGTCATCAAGGCACTTGCACTGTGCCTCCAGAAGCTGCTCAGAAAGTACTCCTGTTGAATGGATGAATGACCCTTTTAGATTAAAACAGAATGGGGGCTGGAGAGATGGCTCAGAGGTTAAGAGCACTGACTGCTCTTCCA
>LOJH01007410.1:8354-21920 GCA_001685095.1 Ellobius talpinus
TCTCTCTCTCTCTCTCTCTCTCTCTCTCTCTCTCTCTCTCTCTCTCTCTAGTGGAACCAAAAGGGACTGGACTGGTGGGCCTGCAAACCACTTAGCTACATGCATACATACATGCACAAACATACCACACATGTGCACGCACACACCACACACACACACACACACACACACACCACAGCAGAACCCAAAGGGGTTGGACTGGTGGGCCTGAAAACCTGCCTTAACCCTCACTTCTCCCTTAGGGATCCCCTCTCACCTGGGCTCTGCGAAAGGTTCTTGGAGACTTTGCTTCCCAACTCCCAGGCCCAGATTTCCATGGGGTGGCCACCCCGGAGCAGTGGGGAGCTGTTGGCTTGGTGCAGCTCTACAAGGGAAAGATGGCTGTTGTGGACAGTGAGAGTGGGCTTTTCAGACCCCAATCACAGGCCCTTTCTTTAGCCCGAGTATTCACCCAGTCCTTGGAACCTTAAATCTTCGACCTAAAACAGAGAGAAAACTACTTCTCTCTGCCCCCATCTTTCTCCAACCTACTAAGCTGGAAAGAGCTCTGAGTATTTAGCTGTGTGACCTCAATGAAATGCATCAAGCTTTCTGAATGTCAAGTTCATTTGTAAGCAACCACTTCGAAGGATGGTGTTGAGGATTCAATAACAGCAGACTGTAAAGATCCTGGCTCCAGACAGATACTTCCAAAACCAGCTCTCTTTTCTTGGACTGTGTGTATTCCAGTTTTCCTGATCTCTGTTCCCTCACACTGCTCCTCTCCTCATCAATCTCTGCCCCGTGAACACAAATACCCCTCATCTTAGAGAATCTGTTGACAGTGTTCACTTCTCACATTGCCTCGTCCTGAGATACTTGACTGTTTCTTGACTGGGGGTGGGGGTGGGAAGATGGGAGCAAGGTGAGACAGAGCCAAGTGAAAACCTCATCCTCAGACTAGGAAGCCCACGGCAGAACTGGATGCTTCTGATGAAATGGCCGTAAAAATGAGGGTGTAGCTCAAAGTAGGGCATGTGCTTAGCATGTGTGAAGCCCTGGGTTCAAACTTCAGCATCAAAGGGGAAAAAGGAAGGAAGGAGGGAGAGAAGGAGAGAGGAAGGGAGGAGAGAAATAAATGGCTGTAGGAAATAGTTCATCTTTTTCTAGAACTGTCAACATTCCAAGAGAGAGTGTACATTTCGCTGAAGTCATTGTGGCTCTCTGCGCAGGAATTTTTTTGTTTGTTTGTTTGTTTGCTTGGTTTTGAGGATTGAATCCAGGGCCGAGTGCCTGCCGACTGATGGCTTCACTGCTGAGTTTATGACCCCATCTCTTTCTAGCTAGCGTTTCATTACCATTCAAGATTGATAATGCAATAGCCCCGAACAAAATGGGAAAGAAGGGCAGCTTATTAATATTTACAGTCACAGGAAATGGTCCGTATTAATTGCTCTTAATCCACCCTTGTCTTTTTACTGAAGTTGGGTTTGATCTGCTTGAAAACAGCATCTGCCAAGTCTCTCCGAGCAGTTCAGAAAGTCCATACAATGGCAGGCAGAGTGCTGTGCCATGCTCTGCAGGGTGGCACCTGGGAAAATAGTCTCCAAAGCAGGGAACCTTCCTAAGAGATTCCCAGAGAAGTCAGTAGCCTTGAGAGACAGACAGATCCCTCTGGCTTCAAAGTTGAGCTCTGCAGCTTATTTGGGAATTTTGAGCAAGTTACCTAATATTCTGTCAATCTTTTCGTCTCTGTAAATTTAGAGAAACAACGTCCACCTCAAGGAGCAAAAATGACAACAAATAAGGAAAGCAGCTAGCGCAAGGTAGTCTTTGAGAAGTGGAGATTGTCATTGTCCCCTTCTGGAACGTCAAAACAGGCAGCGGGGAGTAAAGAGTTAAATCCCTTCCAAAAGTATTATAGGTATCTCTTCTTATTACAGTGGACTGGGTCCAACATCCCTCGAAGGATGTTTTCATCCTTGGACGGTTTGCGAGTACAGAATCTGTGGATATACACATTGTTCTCTAAGAAACTAAGTGAGAGTCAGGGCCCAAGCAGATCAGTGTATAACGTGTGAGGCACATGCTCTGGAAAACCTGAGGCTTTTCCCAGCTCCGGTGACCTTAGGTCAGGCTCCAGTTTGTTGGTCAGCACAGATGGAGTTTGTAAGAAGGAAACCTGTGTGCCTAATGTGTTGTATCATGCCACGCCTGGCATGCAATGGCGCTTGTTAAATGTTCTCTAAGTCAACTTGAATGCAGAGCCAAGGCCCACTGCTGTAGAGAAACGCTGTGGTGAGGGTACACCCAGCTGAGTGCTCAGTGGGTGGAGTTAGAGGTTTGCGGCCACCAGGAGATAACGGGAGGTTGGGGATGGTGCTCAGCCCACACTCAGTTTAAGGCCAGCGGACCTCTCCTTAATCCCACCCCCATCTGTCCCAGAACATGGCTTTTCTTACCTTGCTTCTTTTTGGCTTTCCAAACCTCTGCAGGAGCCAGAGACATGCGCGGGGAGTAGAGTCCCCTGCGGCTGCAGAGACTATCTGAGCTGGCCCAAGGGCTGGAGGTTCCGGCCAACTTGGATGGAAGGTGCCTAGCAGCTGGTGTCTGAGGGCTTGGCCGCACTGGAGGGCTGGAGGGTTGCTCCGCAATGAGGGAGCCGTAAAAAGTGCTGGTGTCGGGAAGCAGGGGCACACCAGGGCTTCGGGGGTCCCAGGAGATCACTACCATAAACGACATAAAAGGAGTTATGGTGAGCACATTGCACTCTGTCCCCCCTTTCCATCCCCGAGGTCCCTTCTCAGGAGGCATAGTCACAGGAGCGCCTGCTGTCCAGTGGATCCCGAGGGTCCACTCCCAGCCGACTGCTGAGGCTGCTGCTGCTGCTGAGGTCTCGAGAGCCCGAGGTGGAACGCCAGGTATCTGCCAGCCATGGGGAGTCACTGTGGTCCATCCTGGGGTAGTAGTGGCGGAGGTGGGGCAAGGCAGAGAAGAATAGGAACCAAATTAGTTAAGACTTCCAGTTTGAGGGCAGCAGCAGGAGAAGAAATGGCAGTGTTTGCTTCTCCGCTTACAGCTGCTTCTCAGCATTTTGCAATCCTCCAAGGTCCTCTGACCTGGTGCCTCTGAACTCAGCATATCTTTCTATCTAAGTTGCCCAGAGCTGGGGAGGGGGTCTTAGGAGAGAGACGGTTATGAATACTGAGATGAAAAGAACAAAATAGAGCCAGGCAAACATGGACTGGAAATCCCTACTTGCCATAGTTTAGCTGTACAACCCAAAGGAATAAATCTATTAGTCTCTCTGAGCCATGCTGTTTCCTCAGCTGTTAAATAGCAACAAAGAGAGCCTGCATATAAGACTGGTGTTGTGAGCTGAGCCAAGGAAATTCTAAGTCACTCTGCTGGCAGAATAGAAGCTTGCTGTGGTGATTGTTGGTTTCCAGAAACCTGAATAATCCTTCAAGAGCAGCGACTTTGATAAAACTACTTCTCTGCCTAGAGCCTCCAGTCACTCCCTATTTACCAAGATAGAGTTCAGATGCCTGCCGTGGTATCTCCTATGCCACGGTGGCTCTCCAACCTTGTCCTCTGTTCTGATTCCATATATCCCATTCAGAACCAGTTTATGTTTCCCTGGGAATAGAGCAAGCGATTCCTCCCACTCCACACTCTTTTCCATAGGGTATGTGTGGGCTCCTCTTTCTTTGGATTCTCTAGCCCCCTCCCTGTGTCTGGGTCATACTGCACATCCAATTCCAGGTCACTCTCCTGCCTGTCTCTGCCTGTCTGCCAGTTTCTGGTGGGTGGAGATTATTCCAAAGGAATGGATGAACTGATCTGAACAGAATTGCTCTTGAGGACAAAGTGTCCCAGGGAAGCAGAGCCGAAAAGTTCAGGAGGCAGGAGATAACTGGAAGAGAGAAGTCAAAGAGAGAAAGGAAAAACTCAGACCATGATGCCAGGCAGCCTGAAACCTTATTGAAAGGAACCTGGCAGCACGGAGGGCCTGATGTATCCAGTACACAGTAGGTTCTCAATAAACGCTTCTTAAATAATTCAGACCCAGAGCACAAAGACTAACGAAGTTCACAAGGAGAAGAAATGTTTTCTACTGTGAAACGCAGTCAATGTTGGGGGGGCTGTAGGGAGAATGGCTTTTTGTTTGTTTTCTTAGCTCTGGTAATCAAGCAGTTGGAGCCCAGGTACATATTGTTTGGCCCTGGTTTGGAACAATGAGTAAGGATCGCCCCCTGCTGGAAGTGTGCAGCTTGTGGAAGACAAGTGGATGTCTCAAGAGACAGGCAATATACAGACTGCAAAAACACTGTCAGGTAGACACTGGGAACACCAGGGAATCAAGGCATTAGAGCTGGCCATCTCCCGCCAGTTGCTAGTCACTTAACAGCAGGAGTAGCGAGAGTAGGTGACCAGAACAACAGCCAGGTGGCCAGGAGGTCAACTGTGAAGCCTTTGGCAAAAACATTTGGGGAGTCACTGTCACACAGAGTCTGGGAGGGCTTCAGGTACGAGGATCCTAAGCTGCCTGGTAGGAGGGTAGACTGAAATGCCATTCAATTCTCTGCTGAGACTCCACTCACCCTGACCTCTCCGCCCTTCCTCAGGACTCCCTTGTGGCCTCTCACCTGTGTTTTAAGATGGCATCCTCACTGGTGTATCTGTACAGACCTGGAAGAAAATGGGTGGGTGGGGGGACAGATAAGTGAAGAGCCCAGAGTCTTTGTAGATATCGAAGCCCCTGTGCTATTCTGTCTGGACCCAGGGAGATCTATAAACACGGGTTCTCCCCTCTCACCTGGGCCCAGATGCACCCGAGCTTTGCGCTGTCTGTAGATACACACAGCAAGGCCTAGTAGCAGCAGCCAGAGCAGGACAGCACCACTGGCAATGACTTCTGGCCGTCTCAAGGTGGCCCTCAGCTGATCCAGGGTCCAGAAAGCATGTTTACTGGGGTCTCGAGCCGACTGCTCCATGGCCTGCTCTGTATGGGAAGTGGAGCTCAGAGAGAGGGCCAGTGGGACAATGGGGGACCCAGAGACAAGAGAGAGGAGCTGGCGATGTAACAGGAATGGAGACAGGAGGATGACATGGGGGCTGAAGGATATGGATAAGACCTTTCTCTCACCTAAAAAGAGGCAGACAGGGCTACTGGGCTCTCCGGCCCCAGCACTAGTGACTGCAGCCACTTGTACACAGTAGGAGCCTGGCACTCGTGTGGAGATCTCCAGCTGGGTCTGTTCACCCACAACAGTCCAGTTGGCAGCGGGCAGTGAGGCATTGCCCAGGTTCCACACCTGGGGCACAAACGAAGGTGAGCCACTGGCCCTAGGACCATCCCAGCAGCAAGCCCTTCATCTGCAGATAGCAGCACGGTCCTCCTAAGCCTGACATCTTCCTGGGGGCTGACCAACTAAACAACACCACAGTCCCTGTGCCCCCTCCTCTACCAAGTTAAAGACTTTTTTTTTTAGATGACAGAATGGCAAAGGTAATCTGCTAAACTGTACACAGGTTCATGGTGTTTCGAGTGACCTAGAGGCTTGCTAAAAAAAGAGGTACCAAGCTCAGTTTTCACTTTCTGATTCAGGGAACCTGGGAAAGGACCTGAGAGTCTGCCTTCCTAACAAGTTCCCAGGTGATTCGTCTCTTGCCAGTCCAGCACACACAAGCCTGCTTAAAGACTTAGGTCTGACCCAGTTTAAGTTTCGATTTGATCAAATCAGTCCAAAGTTTGATTTCTGTTCTGTTTCTTCCATCTATGACCATAATCTGCCTTTCCATGTATAAATTGGAGGTAATAACCTAGGCTGTTGGTGAGAAGAAATGAGACAACAGCTTATAAAATGCTTGACAAGATCTGGCGGACTTAGTAGGCCCTTGTACATGTGCTCCACAAAAGCAAGATCCCTTCCTTTTTTTGGACTCAGATGCTGTTTTGTAGTGGTCAAAGCAAAGATATGTGGGACTCGAGGGGAGAGGAGTATGCTGGTCAGTGTTATTTTGTAGAGACTACCTGGTAGCCACGGATGACACCATTGTGGTTTTCAGGAGGTGGTGGAGCCCAGCTCACAAGGACGCTACTATTGCCAGGCTTTAGGGTAACTTCTTGAGGTGGGGCACTGGGCACTGCAGAAAAGGAAGAGACAGTTAGAACTGCTAAAGGAGAGGACACTGTGTGAGGGTCAAGAGTGGCACTGGGGGATGGAGAATCAGAGTTCTACAAGGAATGACACTTCTTAGAGCTGTTTGCTTCACCATGCAGAAGAGGAGTCCCCTTGACACCCACCCCCAGCATGTCCAAATGGGACTGGGATAGATAAGAACCCCCCCAGCGTCAATCAGGCTCCTTCCCTGACCTTGTTCCGGCACCCTCAGGAGCAACACATTGCTATCAGGGCCTCGAGCCCGGCCAGAGGACGGTCTCACTTTGAACTCGTAGTCTTGGCCCCAGAGGAGGCCCCCAAGCTCTGCATTCTGCAAGCCACCCAACAGCACCTCTGTCCATGGAGATCCCTGGTCCCTGGGGGTCCTCTGGGCCCTGAACAAGGCTGTGTAGGACTCAGCAGGCGCGGCAGGGCCGCTCACCTGGGAAGAGGTTGGAGTAGGGATAAGTGCTTGGGGAGTTCATGAGAGGCCTCATCTGGATGGGTTCTCACTTCCTGGGTCCTCTGCCTCACCTTCCAGCTGAGCCACACAGTTGGTCCAGGCTTGGGGCCTTTCACGGGTTCCGGATTCAGCAGGGTCACGTTTTCCAGTTGGATGCGAACAGCCAGAAGTTCCAAATATTCCTTGTGGTTCTGTGACTCTGTAGGGGAACACGAGGGTGGGATGGAGGAGCGGAACATACCTTCATCATGGGCAAATTTGTCTCCCAGATCAGGACTAGAATACTCCTATATCCATCCTACCCTCACACAGGGAGGCCTCACCACTTGGATCCCAATCCTAGGTTGAGCCCCATATACCCAAACCCCATAATTGACCACCTCACAAACTGGAGTCCCCTACCTTACCTTGGATGTTGTGTGTGGGTTTAAGTATATGCTCATATGTTTGCACTGGATGAATATGCATATAGAAGCCAAAAGTTGACAATAGAGTCTTTATTATTGCTTTCCTTATTGTGTTTTTTTTTCTTTGAGACAAAATCTCTCATTGAGCCTGGATTTCACCACACGAGACCGGCTGGCTGGCTTCTGGAATCCACCTGTTTCCACTCCACCCCAGTACCGAATTATAGACACACCCTACCAGGCTCAGCTTTTATGTGGGCACTGGAGATCTGAACTCAAGCCTTCCCATATGTGAAGCAAGCTCTTTACCCACTGAATTATCTCCTGAGCCCTTATGTTGGCTCTCAGCTGACTCCTGTTCTTACCCCAGACAGACACCCTGGCTGCTCGGCTCTCCCGTTGTCCTGCATTATTGGCAGCCATACACATATAGGTCCCTGTGTCATTCTTCTCTGCTCTTGCCACCGTCAGGAAATCCCCAGCCACCTGTCAATACAGATACTCTGTGAAGTCTTCAATGTGAGGGAAAGCTCAGAGGCTGGAGAGCAACCTGAGGTCTCATTGCCCTCCCTTCCTCAGACCTGCCAGGAATCATGCCCCTGGAGAGCAGGTCAGTTGCTTGGTGTGCCCAGGACATGATGAAGTATGGGAAAAGCAGCTCCCGGGAATGGGGTTTCACTTACTGTGTGCCTCCCTGGCTGTAGGACCAGGGGTCTCCCGTCTTTCCACCATGAGACTGAAGGATTTGGGTAGCCCCAGGGTGGCCGACACTCAAGAACCAACCGCTCACCCACCACGGCCACCGTGTCCCGAGGCTGGATCTGGAAGTCCTCCTGGAGGACTGTTAGGAGGACATCAGGTCAATAGGAGACATGTCTGCCCTCCCCCGAGTCCCTCTTTGGCATCTCCTAGCTTGCTTACCCCATTCTGCTATACCCATTTCCTTGGCTTTCTATGTCCAACTTAACCTAGTTCTCCCTCCCAAAGACCCCCTCCCCCGCCACCTCCACCAGGCCAGGCCTCCCTTTACAGATAACCCCTCATATTTCCCTGACCACAAGCAGCTCAACCTAGCTTTGCTTTTCCCTGGGCCTATCCTCCCAAGCCTCACCAGTCACAGATAGCCTAGCACCCCGGCTCACTGCTGTGCCCAGCGGGTTGCTGGCCTCACATGTGTAGACACCCAGGAGTGCTGAGAGGCTATTCTGGTCATCTTGGGGCCGTCCCTGGACAGCAGACCAATGTAGCAGGAGAGTCCCATCAGGCAGAAGGTAATGTAGGTCTGGGGTCGCCATGCTGAGGGGCTGTCCATTCAGCAGCCAGCGGATAGTGGGAGGCGGTTGGCCCGAGGCTCTGCAACTCATCGTGGCTGGGCCGGAGCCCTGAAGTAGCTGGTCTTGGGGGTGAACTAGGATCTGGGGTGAAGAATCCAGAGCCTTGCCTCCTAGAAGGGAGAGACTCCCTGAACTGCACACTTCTGCGTCTTGTGTAGGAGTCTGCCCGATTGGCTTATATTACCGGACATCTATTTCCAAATAGCTAGCGGGAGGGGAGAGGGTCAGCGTCCTCAGGCCAGGGTCTACACAGCTGTCTCTGTGACACACAGCCATGCCCATGCCCACATCCCACTACCGTCTTTACTCCCAGTGCTAATGACAAGAGATCCTCTTTTGTTCTGCTGGCCTTGGATCCAGGCCGTGAATCCAGCCAGGAGTCCAGGAGCGTGGACTAGGAGAGGGAGGGCCCCACTCACCCACGATGAGAAGCAGTAGAGTCAGAGGCCACCTAGTCCCCAGGAGCCCCACTCCTCCAGAGCCCATGGCTTCCCTCAGCTGCTTTCCTTGTCCCATGCACTTTGTCCCACTGCTCTGAGCTCACAGCAGTAAGGGAAGGAGGGGAGGGGTGGGTGGCGGTAGTTGTTTGTGACTGAGACTCTGTCCCAGTAGGGAAGCCGCTTTGAGGAAACGGATGCTTCCTGCCTGGCCCTCCGTGCCTTAGAGAACTGGGAGGGGACCAGAGGTGAGAAACTCTCCAACCTCTACACTTTGGCTGTAACCCTGGACACTAACTTCGGCACTAAGGGTTACCTCCTGTCTGATTTAGGGTTTCTTAAATGAAATCCTCACACTGACCACAATCGTACCCACACTCTTACTCCTCCAACCCCACAGCTCTATTTGAAGTTTATGCTTAAGTCTTGGTCTCTATCCTTTTCCATTAGACAACCACCTAATAGAGAGATGGGGATCAGAGGTGGAGTCTCATATAGAGGAGTGAGGAGCTGAAGACAGAGTCCAAAGGGGTTGCAAGCCAAGAAATCAATGAGGAATGGGAGCAGTATGCATTCTTGATCCATTCGCTAGATAGACCGAGCCTCAGGAGACTAGAACACAGGAATAACCCAGAACCTTAGAAACAAGGTGTGAAAACCCCATGGACCGTGTCTACATTTTTTTTTCAAAAGATTTGAAAATTAGTTCTGTGGGGTCTTGGGTAGATTCCTTCATCCTCAAAGTCAGTTCCCTTCTCTGTATATTGGGAATATTAATAATAGATCCCACCTTGAGATCTAGAGTAAAAATGGAATGAGATTAGACATAAAACTACTTAACACAGTGTTGACACATGAGTGACAATCCTTTTGGCTGATTTTTATGAACATCCCATCACTGAAGCTGTCTGAAGCATCATCATCATCAGCGGGGCTGAGTTTCAGGCCTTGGGAAGATGGTTGGAATGAAGCCTACTCAGCGTCTTGCCTGACTTGACACCTGTCCTCTCTGTCTACATAAGCAAACAAGCTTTGTGGAACCCAGATGACTAGGTTGGCCCCTCCCCAAAACCCAGAGAGGCTGCTCTCTTCTCAGCCTAGCTCCTGTTTACCAGTTTCTTCCTTCCAAATCTGGAATCTCAACCATTTCCTAGAGCTGTTCACGGAAGGCCAAGGCCAGGCTCTGGGCCTCAGCGGAAGAGTGTCCAGCCTTTGTTCTCAATTGTTCTGGCCAGCTTCTCTGGAGGCCCCTAACCCAGCTAACCCTTCTCCCTTCCTCCCCCTCCCTACTGAGCTTCAGGGTCAGCCCCAACCCTAACAATTGACCAAGAAGAAGGCCGCCTTCGCTGCTTCCTTTCTCTCTCCTGAGACAGACCAAGACTGATTAAGATAGAATCCATGAAAGAAAATGCTACCTTCTCAACAAACTGAGTGATTCCATGGGCTCAGAGTAGATGGAATAGAGGTAATATAGTGACTGAGCCGGAAGGATAGGGATTGGGGTCGGAATAGAGCATGCGATTTCAGAAATCAAGTGTAGCAGGTGTGGTGGCACATGGCACATGGCTGTAATCCCACCAAACAGGGGATCATGAATTTTAGTCCAGTCCAAGCTGGACCTTGTCTGCAAAAAACAAAGCAAAACAACAACAAAACTGCAAAGTAAAGAAAAAAATAGAAACACTAAGGGCGTTTGCCAAGTCTGTGACTGCTCTGTGGAGGGTTTATAGGGGCAAGGTATGTGTGAGGTCAGACTGATGAAAGGTACATTTATATGGATGAAGTCAGCCAAAGATTAGATAGGAAAGGGTGTGACAGGTGGATTCAATGAACCCACAGCTAACCTGGGATTTCCCAGGTCCACGGGGTCCAAGGGTGGCTGAGTTCCACCAGAGTGCTGTCGGCAGCAGTCCTTTTCCAGCCTCTTTGGCAGCTACTTGAACTAGCCAAGTTCTCTGCTACTGCTCCAATATCAACTTGATTTGATTCAGTTTCTATAATTCAGAAAGATGGTACATATTTCCCCCCAAAATGAAAAAGGTCAGTCTCAAAGGAGCTCAGAATTATTCCTTGGCCTGTGCTCAGTTGAGAAGAATGGTCAAGGAACTCAGGGAAGGCAGGAATGGAGCCAGAGTCTGTGACAGTTGAGGAGTGGCTGCTACCTAGAGGCATGTCCTGTCCCATGATTACAGCTGCTTTGGAAACAGTTTATTATCTCCACCTATTGAAAATTGAAGGGGGTCAGAGGGAATACGGACTGTGAGTCCTTCCTGCAGGACATTAAGATTCCGAAGGCATCCAGGGGAATTCGGGGATGCATGTTCATTTCCAGCAACCTGGCACTTTAGCACTTCGATTGCCTCATTTCCACAAGCTAAGGAAGAGCCGACCACATGAGTCACAGGTTGAGGTGGATGCATGGGAGCCATCTCCTGTTTCTATTTTAGGGAAGTGTACTGCTTTAGGGGTCTATTGACATGCAAGCCCAGTGGCCGGTTTAACTGGACCTTTCCTGCTAGTGATTTGTGAGCGACTTGTTCTTGGTTGTTTGAAAGAAAGAGAAGAGAGGAAAAACACCAGGTGCCCTTCCGAGCGTCCCTTCAGAGCAAGAGCAAATTTCTCTTTCTGGCTCCTGCTTCTTTGTAGTGTTTTATACATGTGCAGCTGGGACTCTTGCCCAAGTTGTCAGGGTCAAAGAGCAAACTTAGGTGGCATTTGAAGCCAGATACAGGTAAGTGTCTATTCTACTCAACAAGTGACTTAAATAAGTTGTATTACCTCTCTGAGGCCATTTCCTTACTGATAAGACATCCTAAGGGCAATGCTGTACACAGGATATTTAAGTATGTTTTTAAAAACCAGATATGTATCGATTGACATTTAGATGTCCTGGGTACGGGTACAGCACAGCTTTCTTTCTGGTCAGCACAGCCAACCCTAGATACGCTGGGGTCTAAAGGCCTTATCTGTTGTGTCTTCTTTCCTTTTTTTTCTTAAAAGTATTTGTTTACATTTTATGTGCAGGGGTATTAACTGCCTTATTTCTGGACTTCGCATACCTGCAGTGCCATCAGAAGGTATTGCACCCCCTGGGACTGGAGTTACAGTTGTGAGCCAACATATAGGTGCTGGGAATTGAACCCTAGTCCTCTGCAAGAGCAGCCAGTATTTTTAACTACTAACCCATTCCTCCAGCCCCTCTTTTCTACCCTTTTGCTCAAGTCAGGTTGCTCTCAATCTCTGTAAGTTTTTTTTTAAAGGGCAATTACTTTATTACTTATCTTTTATTTATTTTTATTTATTGAGTATACAGTGTTCTGCCAGAAGAGGGCACCAGACCCCATATAGATGGTTGTGAACCACCATGTGGTTGCTGGGAATTGAACTCAGGACCTGTGGAAGAGCAGCCAGTGCTCTTAACCTCTGAGCCATCTCTCCAGCCCATCTCTGTAAGTTTTTATCTTTGTCCCAAACCCCAATGACTAGAGGGAAATTGAGTCAAACCAGGGAATAATAATGACTTCCTCTTTGCTGGCAAGTCATTTTTCTGGCTTATCTCTTAGTGCCTTGTCCTTTCCCTCAGGCCTGAAATCACATCTGTATATACACACACTCTATTAAAATTTCCTTACTGGAATGTATTGTGTGTGTGTGTGTGTGTGTGTGTGTGTGTNAGCCATCTCTCCAGCCCATCTCTGTAAGTTTTTATCTTTGTCCCAAACCCCAATGACTAGAGGGAAATTGAGTCAAACCAGGGAATAATAATGACTTCCTCTTTGCTGGCAAGTCATTTTTCTGGCTTATCTCTTAGTGCCTTGTCCTTTCCCTCAGGCCTGAAATCACATCTGTATATACACACACTCTATTAAAATTTCCTTACTGGAATGTATTGTGTGTGTGTGTGTGTGTGTGTGTGTGTGTGTACACATGTGCATGTGAGCAGCAAAGTGGAAGCAGGTGAAGATGAGAGCACACCTTGTAGGAGTTGATTCTCTTTTTCTACCATGCAGGGCCCAGGCTGTCATGCTTGAGCAAGGACCTTTCCCTACTCTTTAAGTCATCTTACAGGCTGCAGCCCATCTGTTCTCTCAACCCCACATCACCTCCATTTTTTTCAAGTAATTATGGGTCACACATACACTAAACATTGCCTGACTGGAGATTTCAAAGGCTATGTCTTCTATAGAGATAAACTTTATGTTCATTCTGTTATGTGGTGTCTCAATAAGAGGGGTTGGATTATAAGAGGGACTTTTCTGAAGAGGGTCCAAGGAAACAAGGATAATGAATTGAATGCCATTAGGAAATATGACATTCCATGATGCTTTCTTTCTAGAAGTTACTGGTTATTTCTTCACAGTGTAGTGCCTGGTCAAACGGTTCCCTTTCGTCTTCTGTTATGAACAGCACTACTGTCTGAGTCAGCGTTTCTATTGCTGCAATGAAACACTATGACCAACAGCAACTAGGGAGAAAAGAGTTTATTTGGCGTACACTTTCGCAGCACAGTTCACCATCTAAAGTCAGGACAGGAACTCAACCAGGGCAGGGACCTGGAGGCAGGAGCGGATGTAGAGGTCATGGAGGCTTGCCCCCTATGGCTTGCTCATTCTGCTTTCTTATAGAACCCAGTCCAGGGGCAGCCCAGGGGTGGTAGCACCTATAAAGGACTGGGCCTTCCCTAATTAATTACTAATTAAGAAAATGCCCAAAGACTTTGCCTACAAGGGATCCTCTCTCTCTCTCTCTCTCTCTCTCTCTCTCTCTCTCTCTCTCTCT